>CAMOHE010036678.1:0-13943 GCA_946598075.1 Artocarpus hirsutus
AGTGCAACTCTAAGCTTTTAGTGGAGTAGCGTTGGAGTTGATAATTATGAAATGTATATCTGGGATATTGGGTTTAATAATTATCGGGAGCTTGAACTATATAGGTCCATATGGTCCCCTTTGCTAGCTCAAAATCCTGTAACAATACGGCGTGCTTTTACGATAATTGGTGACTTATGTCGATTTATTAGATTGGCTGAAAATTTGGAAGAATCAAATAATTCATGTCTGTTTGTTGGTTGAATTAATTTTGTAAACAAAAATTAATTCAAGATAAACTTGTTGAATTATTGGGGTCAGATAATTCTTGTCTGTTTATTAATTAATTTAATTTTGGATAAATTAATTCAAGATAAACTTGTAGAATTATTAGGAATCTATTTATTTTCTTAGAGATTATCTAGATAAAGTTGTTTTAATTAGATAACTTTTCTATTGGGTTATTTGAATTAAAACTGAGGCTTTATCCTATAGAATCTCGGGTGGAAAATAAAAGATTCGCGTGATTTTTATTTCGGTAGTTCGGCAGGCCGAACTTTAGTTAGGCCTGCCGATCAGGCAAGTTCGGCCTGCCTATGAAAAAGTTCGGCATGCTTATGCGTGAATTAAGAATCGCGTGTTTTCACGCGTTTTTACGCGTATCTTATCCGATATAGACCTGAATTTGGTTCTGTTTTGAATTTTTGAGAGCTTATCTGATAAGGAATGATCGTAGACCCAACCTCTATAAATAGGGAGTGAGTCTAATGAGTTATTTAGATCAATAGAGAGATTAAGAGTGATACTCTACTATAGAAAATTTGAAACTCCCTGAGAGCTCTTGTTCACAAATCACGAACATTAGCTTTGGGTTCTCTCAATTGGTTGGAAGGAGAGTCACCTTGAGGAAGAGCTATACGTGTGAGCCCACACTCACTCTGATCGTGGATAGAGAATAGCAAAGAAGACTAGTTGGTTGAGGCTCTTCTAGAACATTACTTCTCTACACAGATTTCGGGAGCTTTCTGGCAAATACAAGGTCAGTAAGATCAGGTTAATTTATACATATAGCATGTCAAACTTGTGTTTTGGAAAATACTCTGATTTACAATTTTTAAAATTTCACTGCGTATTATTTTTCGAACAGGAACCACCAAGGAATGTAGTAGAAATCCGTAGTTTCTTAGGACTCACAGGATACTATAAGAAATTTGTGAATGACTTCTCGAAGATAGCAGCGTCGTTGACAAGACTGATCTGGAAGAATGTCAGGTTTGAGTGGGATGAAGAGTGCAAATTTGAGGTACGAGATTTTGTTCTCTTGAAGGTATCACCTCGTAAAGGCATCATATGATTTACAGTAAGTGGTAAACTTGCACCGAGGTATGTTGGACCGTTCGAGATCACTCAACTTAGAGTAGGCCAGACCCATACCTTTGGCAGGACGAACCTAGAAAAGTTTGGTTAATTGGACCTAGATGGTCGGCAGGCCGTACTGCACAGTTCGGCAGGCCGTACTGCACAGGACCATGGGAACCGACAGGCCGACTGGGCATAGTGAAAATTTGTCATTTTTTACTCGTTTTTACTATTTTGAACCCTGATTGAGATTTTAATCTTGCAATATGATTTTATAAACACAAATTGCACACTAGGACACCATGAGATGGCTTTGCAACATAGGATATATTAAGCTAGATACTATTAGAATTGGTTTATATGTTTATGGTTGTTCGTACTTCTATGGAGCTAAAGTATAGCGAATCAGGACTGCAGTATTGTATATCAACATGAATAATGAGGTAAGACTTCTGCCCCTTTTCTTGGTAGCCTAGTTTTTAAAATGATTTTGGTCTCAAAAGGATATCAGAATATTTTCACTGATTGATTGAAAAAGGGATGTTTATTGATTAGTTTTTACAAACAGCAGATTGAGATAATTTTCATAATGAACCACATAATGAATGTAAATGAAAATACTTGGTAAATGGGTTTTAAATAATAATGGAAACACATAGATGGGCATGATGCCATATCAGAGATTGATTCGTATAGCGTGCGACTTTAGGGCCAGGTCCTAAAACCAAGCTAGGCCACTTCGGTGGTGATAACTATGGTTTGCCCGAGAAAGACAAAAATGTACTTTTTGGACGAACTATTTTAATAAGACTTGTTTAAGTAAATTTATTCATTTAACTCTGTTTCCTAATTATTTCTTGAAAGATAAATTTTATGTTTAAATTATTTATTTGTTTTTAAAACATAGTCCTACTGAGTCTTTCGCTCGTATTTTATTTGTTTTTAAACCTTTCCCCCTAGGTTTAATATAATACAGTTTCAGGCTGACGAAGGGTCTGCAAACCAGACTTGCAACTAGTAGAAGATCTGGGTAGGTTGTTGTACAAATTAAATAAGGCATGCATTATTTTTACTTCTCTTTCTATTTTGGACTGTGATTGTAATTTAAATATTGTCATACTATGTGTGTGCACATGTTGTGGGTCGGTGGGACCCAACGAGTATTTTCTCTTTCTTTTTTTTATTATTTTTATTTTAATTCATTTTGTTTTATCTTATCTATTTAATTATTATAAATTTTCGTTTAAAAAGGGTTTTAAATTATCACTTATTTCTTAATTAACTAAATTCATTAACTTGTGTTTTAAGTATAATTTTACTTAATTAACCTACCACGTCACCTCCTATACTCTAGGACGTGACAAAAATACAATATTTTACATACATATTTTATAATTATCAACTCTAACGCTAGTCTAGTAAAAGCTTAGAGCTGCACTCTCGCACTATATAAAATTACAAAGCTCTAATAAGCTAACCGTCTATGACATATCATAATGTGTTATATCCCCATAGGATTTTCATAAGTAGCTTAAGAATGAATTCCGTTTTACCTAATGAATACTTTACCTTCCCGATCATTTTTATTTTACGTTCTATTATCTCACCATTGGAATATTTACTATTCATAAATAGTATACCATTTGGTTACAATTATGTGTCTAAATGTTGAGCGTTCTAGTCTTCCAATTACAAGATAATGCATATAAGAGAATATCATTAACTCTACAAAAAGAGCTATAGATTCCATGTCTATGAATAACAAGTCTACGTCAATCAAGAGTCATGTCTTTAACATACCGGTATGCATATCATCATCAAGTCAAGATGTCACCCCTTAGTATATCAAAAGACATAAATCAAGAATACATACCGATTAGTCATTTTAGGATTAAGGCACAACATATATGATTATCCAGAGTGAATTTACTTAAACAAATGGAATTATTAACCGAATCAATTCAACTTTTTCGCCCGATCTAATATATAGTCACCTATAACAATATACCAATGTTTATACTCATGGGGTCCCACTCCGATGACCATGACCAATCATCTCTCATTAGGGATGTACACAACATAACAATTTTAGCATAAATAAAACGCCCAACTTTAATCCTTCGATTATAGATCTTATCATTCTAACGATCACCTTTAAGATTTATGTCTTCTGCATAAATTGTCCATCACGTGCGTGATCTCAAATCTTTTCTAATATCTTTTCCCTTAGGCCATCAACGTTGGGAACATATAAGGTTTCATCATCAGTAACACGAAACTCTTCATATTCTCCTTCATTGATTTCATGCTTGATTCTTGCAAGGCTTACGTCTTTGTCTTGTTTACTTCGAATCTCATCAAACAACAATGGAGCGAGAGTTAGTGTTAAAAGCTATCCCAATATCAGTTCCAAACTAAAGTCTAGAATTTCTTTCCTCAGAGGCTGAGACATCACTTGTAATAACATAAATGTTGCAATAGTGTTCCTACTCTAAGCATTAGCAGCCCGATTAGCTTTTCCTAGATGATTAAGGATTTCACAAGCATAATCCTTCACCAGCTCTAACCATTTCTACTATCTCATATTCAGGGCTTTCTGAGTGAAGAAGTACTTTAAACTTTGATGATCAATGAAAATCTTACATTGAACTCCATATAAGTAGTGTCTCTAAATCTTTAGCGCAAAAACCATGACTGCTAACTTGAGGTCATGAGTAGGAAAGTTCTTCTCGTAGTCTTTAAATTGTCTTGATGAATAGGCAACTACTATATCATTATGTATCAATACTGCACCAAGGCCCATCTTAGAAGCATCACTGTAAATTACAAATCCCTTATTCCCTTCCAAGACTGGAGCTAGAGTCAATCTTTTTTTTAATTCTTGAAAGCTTTTCTTACACGTGTCCATCCATTCAAACTTTTTTCCTTTACGAGTCAAATTCATGAGGGGCACTGCTATCCTGGAGAAATCTTCCACAAACTTCCAGTAATAAGTAGCTAGTACCAAAAAGCTTTTTATCTCACTTGCATTCTTTAGTTGTTTCTAGGTAAGAATGACTGCGACTTTAGCAAGATCCACCATTATTTCTTCCTTCGATACAACATGGCCTAAGAAAGATACACTGTCGAACCAAAATTCACACTTAGAGAACTTTGCATAGAACTTATGCTTCTTTAAGGTCTCTAACACAATCCTTAGATGCTAGCATGCTCTTCCTGACTCTTCAAATAAACAAGAATATCATCAATAAATACTATAACAAATTTATTAAGGAAATCCTTGAATACCTAATTCATCAAGTTCATAAAAGCTACAGGTGCATTCATTAGTTCGAAAGGCATAACCCCAAATTTGTAGTGACCATACATCGATGTAAAGACTATCTTGGGGATGTCTCCTTCTTTTATCTTCAACTAATGATATCCCGACCACAAATCAATATTTGAAAACATAGATGCACCCTTAAGTTGATCAAACAAATCATTGACTCGAGGCAACTAGTACTTGTTCTTGATCGTCCCTTTGTTTAGCTCTCGACAGTCGATGCAAAGTCTTATAGAACCATCCTTCTTCATGACAAACAAAACTGGTGCTCCCCATAGGGAGTGACTAGGTCGAATAAAGCCTTTATCAAGAAGTTCTTTTAATTGAGAATGTAACTCTTTCAATTCCGCTGAAGCCATTCTGTATGGTGCGTTAGAAATTGGATCGGTGCTTGGAGCAAGCTCGATCTCAAATTCGATCTCTCTATCTAGGGGTAAGCTTCATAAATCATTTGAAAATACCTCTAGGAATTCTTGAACTACTACAACATCTTCAATCTTTGCCTTTTCTTCTTGACTTTTATCTGTGATGTTTGCCAAATAACCTATGCAACCACTTGCTAACAACTTCCTTGCTTCCATGGCTGACAGAAACATGTTTGGTTTCTTTCTTGACTCACCCACATACACGAATCTTTCTTCACCTTTTGGAAGAAAAATCACCTTTTGTTTTCGGCACTCGATGGAAGCATTATACTTACTCAGGAAATCTATCCCAAGAATCATATCATAATCATACATATCGATTACAATGAGATCAACAAAGAGTTCTTTGTTAGATATCCATAAAGGAATTGTACGCAAGTAATGTGTAGACATCATCATTTCCCCGAAGGATAGTGTCATAGTGAATCCTTGTCTTATAGGTTCTAGATATTCTCCTAGCTTATTAGCAAAAGATGTTAATACAAAAGAATGCGTGGCACCCGTATCAAATAGAGCATGTGCATTAAAAGAACGACTTGAAATCTGACCTATGACAACATTAGAGGCTTTAGCAACCACTTGTTCTTTCGTTATTGCGTAAATGCAGGCCTTGCTAGGTGGGGCTTCAAGTCTTCCCTAGTTTATCAGCGGTCCTTCTAAGGTGGCTTGCATCTAATGGAGTTGAGCATGAGGAGCTCTTTACCGAACATGAGCATTTGACTGATTGGGACAATTCTTGGCAAAGTAGTCCTCGTATCCATAGATAAAACACTGGTTTCTTCCCATACTACATTCTCCTGTTTGTTTCTTTCCATATTTGGCACATGCTTATATCTGCCTGTTATTATTGTTATACTGTTCACCAACATGCTTCATGTTGCTTTAATTCTATTGGTTCTAGGAGTTGCCTTTTCTCTTATTGTTTCTCTAGTTCTGGCTGTTGTTGTCATTGTTGTTCTTGTTTCTGCCTTGAGGTTGGTTTTGAGTGTTTGCATTATTCACCAATTGGCCTGATTGAGGCTGGTTTCTTCTCAACTTTGACAAATGGAATTTAGCTCATTGCGCCCTCAAAACAACTTGCTCTTGGCTTTTGGGTGGACTAGCCCTATCAACAATTGTTGTAATCTCCGATCTGAGAACTCTAATCAACCTCCTAACCTTTTCACCATCATCACTAACCATCCATAAGCAAAGTCGTGCCAACTGATCTAATTTAGCCACCGCATCAGTAACTGACATAGCTTCTTGGCGCAGGTTCTTGAACTCATTGTAATGTTTCTGAGTGATGTTTATGTGGGAGAACTTTGTGTTGAATTCATAAACAAAATCTGCCCATGTCATTTCATCTACATTCATACTCTACTCAATACCATCCCACCATATTCTGGTTTCCATAATGAGGCAGTACGAGGCACAAAGGACCTTCTCATTTTCAATGAAACCTATGAGTTTTAGGGTGGCCTCGATTGTCTATAACTATTCTTGGGCAACTAGGGGATCTTTAGAACCTTCAAAGTCTACTGCCTTAACATGCTTCCATTTTACCAATAACGGTTCTTGATAGATAGGTCTTGCTTTTGGAATAGGAGCTAGGACTTCCTCTCTTGGTGCCTGAGGAGGAGGTGGCATGTTCTCACCTTGTCTTTCACCTCCTTCACTACTAGCTCTAAGCTCCTTGATCTCTTTCCTTTGATCTTAGAGTTGCCTTTGCAGTTCAGCAATCATCGTCATCAGTCTTTCATTAGTTTGGTCATCATTAGTAGTAGTGGCTTGAGCACAAGTTTGAATCCTTCTATGGCCTTGCATCTTTGACTTTCTAAAAGGGTTATGACCTTAGGAATAAACTCTCAATTTTATCATATAAAATAGGATTCACTACTAACGTATGCACTAGGCATATATCATTTTACAACTAAATCTTATACTTATCATTAACGTACATCCTTATCATTTACCTTAAAACATACTTACTTGGAGGACTTGAACTGACGTGTGGCGATGTGAATTAAAAACAAAATCCCACTCTGATACCAAAGACTATAACACCCCCTTACGGATGTTACAAATATTACTATTTTACCCTTGTTATCATTATTTTTAAGATAAATCATTTAAATAAAGTAAAGTTTAATAAACATATCCCAGGATCAACACATGCAATTTTTTACAACTATATTCAAATATTTCAAAACCATTTATATATTTTTTAAGTAGTTTATCAATACCAAATTAATGAAACCATAATTCAAATAAAATTTAAAACCATCATTCAAATCTGTTTGTCGGTTTGATAGGCCAAACTCTAGACATCAGCAGGCTAAACATGATAGGCAGTTTGAGTTTCAACCATCAGTAGGCCGTCCTATAATGATCAGTACGCCGACCTTCTAAAAATTTAAAAGAAACTTAAAAAAAGTCTTAATACAATATAGTGTAGAAAATCAGCATTTAAATAAATAAACCATGGTTGAGAAATTTAAAAATTCTTTTCTTGGCATTCTTCTGTTATCCAATTCATCAATCCTAGCACACATGCCCGTCCTTGTCCTCCACCTATTCTATCATTCTTTTACCTTTATCTGCAACATGATATGAAACTAAGTAAGCAAAACCTTAGTAAGTACACTTTTCTATCATAAAACATAAAACATTTCATGAAAATCATCATGCAACATCATATTCATAATCATCGTCAACATAGTAGTGCACTTGGCACAAATTCATATAGAACATATATTCCATTAAAATTTCCATATTAAAACTTCATTCGTTTTATCTTTAGGGGCCTAAGTGTTGCACCATTAACATCATCATAAGTGCACCGTCATAAAAGGAGAGGGGTAGCTAATCCCAAACTAAACATGACAAGTCCATCTTTTGGACAACATCATAAACATAACATTGGGTGTGCAACACTTAATTAGGTGATACATATATACGTATGTACTTTTAAATTTTTGACATACCTCATCATCAAAACATGCATTAAATCTTCTTATAGCATCAAGAAAGAAAAACTTTCATGATAAACATTATGTAATAACATCATAGAAACTATCATAAAACATACTTCAAAACTTTTCATAAATTTCATCATGTTGTAGGTGAGAATGGACTCACTTGATTAGCTTACTTACTAACCTATAATTTAGATGATGTTGCTGCGGTCTTAATGTGCTCACCTATTGGAGTGTTCATGTCATTAATTCATACACACATAAAATTAATATTCATCTTCATAAAATCATCCAATACCATAATACATCATTGATACTTTCATCTCTAGAAATACTAATACAAAAATAGATTTTAACAACTTTTAAAACATTCAAGCAAAGCTACAATAGTAAAACCTGCCTGACCATTAAGGATCACAACTCAATAGTTCACAATTCACATATAATTTAAGCATGAAACTTTGCAGTGATAATTAAAATAAGTCACACATTTCACAACATGAAATCTGCTAGCAAAGACAAAACAGTAAGCATCCTTAATTTAAGTCGATGAAACAAATTTTCTATACAATAAAATAATTTAATAAAAAGACTACATATACTAGGCATATGAAACTAAAACATATCCAAAATTTAGCTTTTAATAAATTCAGAACAATTTGAAACATGCATTAGAACTCAAAGATAAAATTAATTTTAAACACATAAGGCAGTGAACACCATACGAACATTATTCTAAAATAAATATAATAAAATTACTTTGACCCTAAAATTTTTATGACAATCTATAAACATATAAATATAATTCCAAAAAAAGTTTTATTATCAAATAAATAGCTATATTAGAAAGGCACACAATCATGAAGTCTAGAATTTACAAGTTTGACAACAATAAAACCCTAACTTAAGGAGATTTCAATAACTCATAAACTATTCATAGAAAAGCTATGAAACTTTCCAAGTTATAGCCTAACATATACATGAATATTTTTGCAAAATTTCATACAAATCACAATTCGTTTGCCCCTTGAACATAGATTATGTTTATGTAATATTTTACCAATCAGCAATAATTTGTTCATGAGTGGCAGATAATGAAAATTTAGTATTTTAGCATAGAAAATTCCAAATGACATGAAACTTTGAGGAGCATTATCTAACACATACATACATAAACATCATGCTAAAATTTCATAGAAAAACAAAATTTGTAGGCAAAGTTATGGGAGACAGAATTAAGGAGAAAATACAATTATAGAAATAAACCTAGAACGAATTCTTACCTTAATATGAACCTTCTTTGATTTTTCTTGAATTTGCCTAAGAGAAGACTCCATATTTCACTCAAATCTTTACAGCAAAATAAGGGAGAGAAGAATAAGAAGAAGAAGAAGAAGAAGAAGAAGAAGAAGAGAACATGAGAAGAAAGTGATGAAGAGAGTTTTAGAGAAAGAGCGATAGACATGAAGAATGGGAAGGTATTAAAAGAAATAAACTTCAATATATTTGAAGCAGATGTTCTTAAAAAAATTGGGGTATACTCAAGTATGATGGAGAGGAATAAGGGAAAGTCAATGATTTGATCCACTTACCAAATTCTATATAGTCAAAATAGGAAACCCTTATCATAAAAATTCTAATTATCATAAAAAGTCAAATACTCCTTCACATGAACAAGGAAATGGAACGCTCACCATTTTCTTCTCCAAAAACTTATGTTAATTTAATATTAAAATATGATATTTTAAGTGCTATTATTATCTATGTTAAGTTAATTAACTTTTTGTTTAGTAATGTCACAGGTGATGGCCACGAGGGATCGATGTGCTTGGAATGTTTATGTAAAAAATGATGATAAGCATAAAATATTTATTATCCTTTTTAAGAGTCTTAACTTGTCCTGAGTATATGATTTACAATACTCTAGAGTTATATATGCGTAGAGTTATATTCTTAATGATTACATGAATTTTGTTGCATATTTTCTTATTTTATAATACTGATAATGTCATAATAATTAAATGTGTATCATTTTTATCTATGGGTTTAAGAAACTAAATAATACAAAGTGTCCAAAAGAATAAGGCGTAAGTTAATATTTTTTGGATCATGGGAGCCAATATTATTGTTGTGTGTAAATAATTATGTATTATAATTACATTATATTATATTAATTATAATATAATATAATATAATATAATATAATATACACTATATATATATATAATAAGTTAGAAAACGGCAAAGTTGCCATGAAAAGAAAAAGAAGGAAAAAAAGAAAAGAAAAATAAAGAAAAAGGAGAAAAAAAGGGATATTTAATTAGATTAGGATTACACTCTAAAAGGAAAAGCCACTTAGATTAGGATTACACTAATTTAAAAAGAAGGGGGAAATCTAATTAAATTAGGATTGGGTTTTCTACACTCATCTAATTTCTTCCTTCTCAAAAACCTATAAGTATACCTTTAAGCCATTGAAGTCTTCATTCTCTTAATTTCTAGGCAAAGAAAATTCTCTTCCTCTTCCCCTCTCAAAAATCTCTCCAACAAAGCTTCCATCATCTCTCTAATCCTCAAAACCAAGAATTCATTACTCTTATTTTCTTTCAAGCCAAAGTAGAAGGAATTATTTTTAGAGATTTTATGGGCAAATATTCGTCTTTGTTGAAGAAAATATAAGAATTAAAGGTATGTTTTAAAGTTTTTATGATTTTAATTTTTTATGATTGATGTATATTGTTTTGTGATAAACTTTGTTAGAAAATTGTTCTTTTATGATTGTGAATGCGTATGCTTGTATGTTTGTATGAAAAATAAATTATTTTGTCTAATACTTTGATTATAGCAATGTTACTTTATGGTTGAAAGCATTTATGTTTATATCATGCTATGAAATTTCTTGAAAATAAGGTTTTGTTGTTGGAGTGTGATAAGAGAATTCTAGGTTTTTTGGTTGGCAATGTTTTGAAACCAAATGATTTTATTTTGCTACAATTTTTGGATATGATGTGTATATATATGTTAGAAATGTCTAGGATTTTTTTATAATTTTTAGTTCAAATATTTTTAAGGTTATGAGCTTTCAGATAAACACTGCTCACGAAATTTTAATTGCTAACAGATTTGTATTTATGTTTGTATAGTCTGTTTTATGAGGTAAAAGGTGTCTTTTAATTCTGAAAAAAAATTGAATCATTGTTGATATGCTAGCTAAATGGTTGTAAAGTTTTAGTATCATATCCTTATTTTGTTTTAAGATAAAATTCATTGACTGATAAGTACTTAGTGGTTATAAATGTCTACCTGATATGTTTTGTGTAATTCATGAGATAATAAATCATATTTTTAGATTTGTTTTGCATGATTTATTATTTTTCAACTTATATTTATATGTTAAACATGTAAGTAAAAATTTCAAAAGCATATCATACATATTTGTTTTTATAAAAAAGTTTGAATGGAACATGTTCGCTGTCTAGTATGTTTGATGTTAATATTAACTTTGAAATTCAAACGTGTGTTTTGAATTGCTCTGAATTTATTTGAAGGTAAATTTTGGATATGTTATTATCTTATGTATCTATTATATGTAGTAATTTTTATAAATTATTTTATGGTATAAATGATTTAATACATGATTTTTAATTAGGACTACTCACTGCCCAGACTTTGTTGGCAGATTTTATGGCATTGAATATGTGATTTACTTTAATTAGCAAATGAAATTTTTATAGCTAAAGAAAAATCTAATACTATATATATATGTTAACTTTATCCTTGCAAATTTTTGTGCTTTGATTGAGTGTGAGTTGAAAGATATAGGGTTATGAATCCTTAAAGGTCAGACAGTTTTTATTATTGGCAGATTTACTTGAATGTTTTAAAAATTGAAAAATGATATTTTGGATTAATATTTTCAAGAGAAGAAATTTTGAGTGGTGTTTATATATGGTAGCTATGTTATGGAATAATTCTCACTCTTTATTCATGCTTATGAGTTGAGATTAATTTCTCCAAGTCATGAAAGGTCTAGTTTTCTATCTTTATGTTTCTTGACTTTAACTGCATGTTTGTGACTCAAAGATGCTTTGTTTTATTAAGAATGATATATGATGATGTAATTTGGCATTAAATGATATCATGAAGATAAATGTTAATTTTATGTATTATATAAATGATTGATACGAACATTCCAAAAGGCGAGCACTCCGAGAACCGTGACAACGTCACCTAAATTAAGGTTGCGTAAGCAAGCATGACAAGTAAGTATATTCTCACCTGCAACATGATAAAATTTTACGAAAAAGTTTTAAGAACATGTTTTATAATAATTTTTAAGTTTGTTTTTACATATTGTTTTCTCATGAAAACTATGCTTGCAACAAGAAGGTTTAACGAATGTTTCAATAATGAGGTATGTTAAAAGTATATCTATATATATGTAACACTTAATTAAGTGTTATACACCCTATGTTTATGTTTATGTTTATGATGTCTCGAAGGTTGGACTTGTTATGTTTGGTTTGGGACTAGCTACCCCAATCTTCTCATGACGATGCGCTTTTGATGTTTATGTTTATGGTGCAACGCTTGGGTCCTTAAAAATAAAAAATAAATAATGTTTTGATATGGAAGTTTTAAATAAAAAGATATGTTCTATATAAATATATGCTTTGTGTACTACTATGATTATGATTATGATATTTGTTAGACATGTATGCCCTAAGGAGTAACAATATAATGAGTTTTTTGAGATATTTTCATCAATAAAGAATTCATTTATTATTTATATACCAAATCTTGTCCTCTTTACGTTCATATTTGTTGAATGTATGATAAGCAAACAATAGTCTGAGACTGTCGGTCAAAACTTTTAAGAATTGGGCATATGATGGACAGATTATGCGGAAGACACGATTCTTAAGATGACGGTCTAAATCATAAGATACACAATCGAGGGAATAAAGTTGGGCACTTTATTCATGTAAAGATTATTATGTTGTCTATATCCCTATTGGGAGATGGTTTGTCTTGACCATCGGAGGTGGACTCCACGAATAGAAATATTGGCACGTTGTCATAGGTGATGATGTGTTGGATTAGGACATAAAGTGAATTGATTTGGATTAATAATTCTATCTTGGCAAATTGATTCACTTTAGACAATCATTTGTATTGTATCTTAATCCTGAGATGAATAGTGGGCCCGTTATCTTGACTTGTGCCTTTTGATGTGCCAAAGGGTGATACCCACATCTTAATAGTGGTATGCATGCCGGTATGTTGGAGGCATGACTTTTGTTGACGTAGATCTATTATTCATAGATATGGAATCCATAGCTCCTCTTTAGGAGTAATGATATCCTCTTATATGCGTTATCTTGTAATTAGAAAACTAGAGCGCTCAACCATTTGGATACATAGGTGTAACCAAATGGTATACTGTCTTTAGATAGTAAGTTTTCCGATGGTGAGATAATGAAAAGTAAGATAAAAATAATCGGGAAGGTAAGACAGAACTTATCCTTAAGCCGATTATAGATAATCCTATGGGGATACGATACACTATGATATGTCATGGAGACTTAGCTATACGGGCTTCATAATTTTATAGAGTTCGAGAGTGTAGCTCCAAGCTTTTAGTGGAGTAGTGTTGGAGTTGATAATTATGAAATAGATATCTAGGATATTGGGTTTCATAATTATCAGGAGCTTGAACTATATAGGTCCATTTGGTCTCCTTTGCTAGCTCACAAAATCCTGTAACGATACGGCATGCTTTTACAATAATTGATGACTTATGTCGATTTATTAGATTGGTTGAAAATTTGAAAGAATTAAATAATTCATGTCTATTTGTCGGTTGAATTAATTTTGTGAACAAAATTAATTCAAGAT
>CAMOHE010036693.1:0-32831 GCA_946598075.1 Artocarpus hirsutus
GACAAGTTCTGTCTTACCTTCCCGATTATTTTTATCTTACGTTCCATTATCTCACCATTGGAAAACTTACCATCCAAAGATAGTATACCATTCGGTTACACCTATGTATCCAAATGGTTGAGCGCTCCAGTTTTCCAATTACAGGATAACGCATATAAGAGGATATCACTACTCCTAAAGAGGAGCTATGGATTCCATATCTATGAATAACAGGTCTACGTTATCAAGAGTCATGCCTCCAACGTACCGGCATGCATACCACTATTAAGATGTGGGTGTCACCCTTTGGCACATCAAAAGACACAAGTCAAGACAACGGGCCCACTAGTCATCTCAGGATTAAGATGCAATACAAATGATTGTCTAAAGTGAATCGATTTGCCAAGACAGAATTATTAATCCAAATCAATTCACTTTATGTCCCGATCTAACACATCGTCACCTATGACAACGTGCCAATGTTTCTATTTACGGAGTCCACCTCCGATGGTCAAGACAAATCATCTCCTAATAGGGATGTAGACAACATAACAATCTTTACATAAATAAAGCGCCCAACTTTATTCCCTCGATTGCGGATCTTATGATTTAGACTGTGACCTTAAGAATCGTGTCTTCTGCATAATCTGTCCATCATATGCCCAATTCTTAAAGGTTTAGACCTACAGTCTCAGACTATTGTTTGCTTATCATACATTCAACAAATATGAACGTAAAGAGGACAAGATTTGGTATATGAATAATAAATGAATTCTTTATTGATAAAAATGTCTTCAAAAACTCATTACATTTTTACTCCTTAGGGCATAAATGTCTAACAGATTCCACCCCCAAAGTGATGGCCAAATAGAGCACATCAATGCACTCCTTAAGTTATACTTGAGGCACTATGTGAGTGCTAACCAACGAGATTGGGCATAGTTACTTGATGTAGCCCAATTCTCTTACAATCTTTAAAGGAATGAAGCAACAAATAAGAGTTCCTTCAAGGTGATCATGGGACAACAACCAATGACACCTCTTGCACTTGTCACAAGCTATGAAGGCAAGAGTCCAGCTGCATTCAAGCTTGCAAAGTCATGGCATGAGCAAGCTGAGATGGCTCGAGTATACTTGACCAAGGCGTCAAAAAGGATGAAGAAATGGTTGGACAAGAAAAGGAGGCTGCTAGAGTTCAAGGAAGGAGATCTTGTCATGGTGAAATTACTTCCCCAACAATTCAAGTCCTTAAGGAAGATCCACAAGGGCTTGGTGATGAGATATGAGGGACCCTTCCCTATCATTTGGCATGTTGGTAAGGTATCCTACCAACTCCAATTTCCTCTAAAGCTCAAGATTCATCCAGTATTTCATGTTAGTATCCTAAAGCCATATCACAAGGATATAGAAGATCCTATAAGAGGGAAGTCAAAGCATGCCCCAACTGCCGTGGTGACTTCATTTGATAAAGAAGTCGAAAGCATACTTGCTGATAGGCTAATTTGAAGGCGTGGCGTACCAAACTATCGAGAGTATTTAGTTAAATGGAAGAACGTACCAGAGAGCGAAGCTAGCTGGAAGCATGAAGATGCACTTTGGCAATTCAAATATAAAATTCGACAGTTTCAAGAAGAAGGCGCGATGAGCGAGCTTAGGTGGAGGAGAATGTCACAAGCCGCACAATTTTTGCTCCTTCCTAACCATTGGAGACTCATGAAGACTCTAGGATTCTCTAGAGTATTTTCTAAGTGTTGGAATCAATTAGAATACTCCAGAACATCCTAGAGAAATCAATGCAATGAGGTAGAGTAATGGAGTTTCTAGAATGTTCTACAATATTCTAAAAGCTTGCATGACATTCAAGAACGTTCCATAATATTCTAGAAGAATCTACACAGGTCCAGAATACTCAAGAAACATCTAGAACTCTCTGGAAGATTTTAAAACTCTTTGGAAGACCTTAGAGAACTCTGAAACTTTCTAGAACACTTAAAATATATGTAATATACTAGGGTGTTATAGAATACTCCAGAATGTTCTAGGCCATGTATGAAATAGGAAATATGCTAGAATATTCTAGGGCAACTTATCTTCCATAGAAATCTAGAACTTTCCATAGAAGGCATAGGGGTGTAACCAATCTCCTAAAGTTTGTAACGTTTTCACACTCTAATTGAACCTCGCTTTGTATTTCATATTCTATGTTTTCTCTCAAGTGTTCTTACTTAACCATCATCATTCTTACCTTGTCTTGTAAGTTCAGGAGAATTCAAGGCCGCACGGTCATGTGTGCAAAAAGTAAGGCCGTGACACATGGCTACTAATAGGACTTGCAAGAGCGTTATAAATCCTATTTGAAAAAAAGGGTCCCAACAATGACATGTCCAAGTTAATTGTTCTCGTCATGAAGAAAATAGAGTTGCTTATATATAGAAGAAGACTTGGGAAGATTTGTTTTTCTCTGCTAGAATACATAAACAAAACAAAAAACACAAGAAAACCTCACAAACAGTGGAAACAAGCAAGGGAATAAAAAAATACTAGGGGCAAAAGCCAAAAAAAAGAACATTACTTGGTACTTCAATCCGCTCATCCAAGCAGCACATCCCATTAGCCAAAATCGATTACGCAACATTATGAGCCAATTCATTTAACTCTCACCAAATCCAAGATAATTTGCAAGTTAAGAAGAACCGGCTAACTCTCTTCACTTGTTAAGAAAAGCAAAAGGGAAAAAATAACAAAATAAATAAAGAACACTAAAAAGTTCTTATATCTACACCTTAGACACCACAAGAGCCAAAGGTTCACATTACGTCCGAATTGCAGAAACTAATTAACTTTTAACAAGAAAAAACTTATTTATTGCAGCAATTGGCACAAATCGGTTGTTAAAATGTTCCACGTTCATTATTAAAATATGTTAAATCCCAAGTTCCAACAACTCAAAATATATTCTACAAGAATCCGCTGCGTTCAGAACTAAAAGTACATGTATTTATTTGCACACGTACATGTTGAATAATCAAACAATGAATAGATGAGAAGCAGATATTGCTTTCTAATATGAAAAATGAGAAAAAAGTAAACCATTAAAAAACAGCTCAATGCATTGAAATCAGATAGTTAAACAAATAATTGTTCACTTTTAATAAATTAGGAAAAGAAAGAAGGCATATTCATAACATATAGGCATCCCGGACAGCTAGACTTTTGGAGTTTTCTCCTGCAAAGGTGGGGAAAAACTCTAAAGATCTTTCCAAACATTAAAATCAGTTGAGTTGTTATAATTTACAATGCTGTCTTGGCATCCTAATAGGAATGTACTCTGCGCGGTATCCATGTTAACTATAGCATGAGCGGATCCACTTGGACTAGCTGCAACGGCAACCTCATCTCGACCAATTATCACTTCAGCATAACCTTTGTCTACCTGCCCATTTTCCAGCTGCAGATGCCCAAGCGCCAAACAAGGTAAGATATAACATTTCCAGAAGTTTGGAAGCATGCACATTTTATCTCATGAAAGAGGGAGGCTTACCCTAAACATCGTTTTAGCTCCCCATATGACAAATGTTTCATTACAGAAATAGTGTCTGTGATTTCCTCGTATGCCACCAGGTCGGATCTCTCCAACATGAACCGAAACACAAGTTAGAGCTCCACCTACAAAAAGGAAAACTCTGTTCATTTTGATCTCCAGAAAACCAATATCAGATAAATCAGACCAAGGATAAAGCTAAAGAAAACGCACAACAAAGTTAAATCTGGCGATAAAACTGCATGAATTCTCATCTTAAACAATTTAGTTGTCCAGAACTCTATCTAATTTAACGTTTCTAACTGATGAAGAAAGTCGAACAATATATTGAGTCTGCAGACCATCCATCTCAATGAGAGCAAAACCATTGGACAAAAGGGAAAAAAAAAAAAAAAACATAATTTTAAGTATAATATTTTGCAACAAACAAACGGACCACATTTGCTCCAATAAAAAAAAAGGCCTTCTAATTAAAATCTCATTTCTAGTTAAGTGTATGCAGATCAGATAATAAAGGTTTTGCAATCTATTTCAATAATAAGGTAAGTGTATCCGAAATTTCCACAGTAATATATCAAAAATCTCTACTAAAACCCCAAAACTCTCAATTTAATTGAGTCCCAAAAAAAAATATAAAACCACAAAAAAACAATTATCTTTCCCTATGGTCCAAAATCATTCTAACAAAAAAAAAAAACTCAAGTTACAAAGTATAAACATAAAGATATTCTTCCAAAACAGAAAATTGAGATCATAAATCATACCTATGACGCCAGAATCAAGGGCAAGAGAAACTGGGTTGAGCAACCAACCCCTTTTATCATTGGCAATCAGGGAAGGAAACCCAGAAGAGAATCGGCGGAGATTGGCCTGGGAATCGTCGAAATGGGCCCTTTGCTGGTGGGCCCGTCTAAATTGAGGAGAATCAGCGGAGGAGTGTGAAGAGCGTTGGATTCTGAGAGAAACCCATGTCAGGAGAAGGAAGACTGAGAGGAGAAAAGGGAAAGCGTGGGGTTTTTTAAGGAAGTGAAGGAGAGAGAGATAGGAAAGTGAAATACTGCTGCTTTGGCCGTGAAACTGTAGTGGGTTGTCTGCTGGTGAGCCTGAGCTCTGATTGGTGATGTTAAGTGAATACGAACTCCTTCTAGGGTTTGCCATTTTCAAGTTTAAGCATTCATCTCGATGAATCTTGGATGGTATCTGCGACGTTTTTGTGTCTGTCCGTGTGCGGATTGAGTCCAGTTCTCTTCGTCCTTGTCTTTGTTCCCGTGAGAATAAGCCAACTGTCGTGTGTAAATAAATTTATTTATTTATTTATTTTTGGTGTCCCTAAGATTTTAAGGTCATCCTCCGTTTTCTCTTGATCTTTTTTTTTTTTTTTTGAGAGAGAGTTTTTTTTTTTTGGAGAGAGAAGAAAAACTCATATTTTCACTAGAGAATTTTGATTAGTCCCATTCAACCCTTATGTGAAATTTATGTTAAAAACAAACCGGAAAAAGGAGGGAGTGAAGTCCTATGATCTTTCTATTAGAACAGTTAAAAATACATGAAAATGTATCGCACGACAACACTGAACTCTCTCTTTTTTGTCCCATTTTAAAACAAATTCTAACAAAGGGGATTAGACGACACTAATTCAAAATCTAGATGACAAGGTTAGAGGTTTTAAAGTTTGAAGTACAAACTAGAATGATCCCAAAGTTTAGAAGTTCCGTTAAACTATTTCATTTATGTTAATATATCTCTTCAATTTTAACATATCTTTATTGTGTCTCTTGATCTAGGATATGTGCCTCTAATTTCACCCCTCTACTATTCGTCCATTTTTGTTTTGCAAAATTGATTATACAGTTCATTATATGTAGATATGCTTTTTATTTGGGCTACTAACATCAACAGTCCCTAAATTTGAGGTCTTTCCCATTTTCCACCTGAACTTTAAAAATCATAACTTTGCCTTTTGGACTTTTAAAACTCTTTATTTTGCTCAATGAACTTTAAAAATTGTCATTTTACTCTTAAACTTTCAAAGCTCCTCACTTTATCCCCTGAACCTCCGGTTTTCTATTCAGATTGGCAGAATTAAGCCTACGTGATTCTCACATAGTCACCTATAAGGGTAAAAATGAGATTTTGTTGTATGTATATACTCTCACTTAGAGTTTTTTTTTTAATCTAAACTCTCATTTAGAAAGGGTTTATATGCATATTTTTTCTCATTATTGTGTAACTTTCATTTAATCAATTGATGTTGTTCGTCGATATATCCTCATCTTTAATGCATAATCCATCTTCATTATTCAAATTTAGATATTAACGAATAATATCGACTTATGAAATGAGTTACGCATTGAGAAGAAATGTGTAGACAATGTGAGATAATGCCAATCTATAAATAGAATTCTAGATGCAAACAACCTAGAACGAAAGGGCACCGAAGAGCCAAGGATCTATATCATGCCAGATTATAGAGGATTAATTGATGAATAAAATACCTAGATCTATTAGTATTGATCGAATAGCAGAATTGGTGGTTTGTGATCTTTTTCAACCAAAAACGTCTCAATTCCTCAATGGGACTGTTGTCTCTCTTCTTAATGGGGAGAAAAGAAACTATATTGTGTTTTTGGTATATTGAGGACCATAACCAAGAAAGTCTTTCTATAAGGTTTCCATAATCCCCTAAATGGTATCTACTCAATTTTATTCCATATCAATTTTTGTAATTGATGGGTTTTATTGATAAAATGAGATCACCAAAATTTCAACCCATATTAAATAGCCTATGTAATTGATTGAGAAATATACATTGCCCAATATAGGAAATATGATTTCCTATCAATTTGCGTAATATAGGAAATCTAATTTCCTAACAATCTCTCACTTGAGCTGCATATTATTCTTGAAACAATTACTTTACAAAATTCCTTAGGCGCGCATCTATAACCTATTTATCTTTAAGCAATATTGGTCCATCTCAAATACTAGTAATGGAACCATCGTGCCTTTTGCCTCAGTATAGTCGTGACTAAACCACGATCATCACAATACTATCATACTCAATGACATAGATCAAATATAGATGAGTAGCGTGGAAATTGCATGTAATGTGATCTCAAACATGCCTATTTTCAATTGGTCCTTCTTTAGTCTTTAGTGAGATCAATTCAAAGTTCTTAATCCAATGCAAACATTGCATATAGCAAACATAAGCAAGCTTAGAAATAGAATTATAAACCATCAATCTTTATTATACAGAAAATTGAATAATCTAGTGTCCAAAACAAAACTCATAGAACATCAAAAAATTTCACTAAAACAAGGCATTAACAGGAACAACACCCATACAAGCAGTGTGCTTGTGAAAGACCTTAGGTGTCAAGCCTTTGGTTAATGGGTCTGCTAGCATAGACTTTGTTCCAATATGTTCTATGAAAATCTGTCTATTTTAAATTTTCTCCTTAACAACTAGAAAGTTAATGTCAATAAACTTCGACTTTGTTGAGCTGCTATTGTTGTTGGAATATAGTACTGCTGAGCTATTGCCATAGTAAATCTTCAATGGTCTATCAATACCATCTACCACATGCAACTTAGTGATAGAGTTTCGCAGCCATATCCCATGGTTGGACGTCTCATAACAAGCAATGAACTTCGTAGCCATGGTTGAAGGAGCTATCAAAGTCTGCTTAGCAGACTTCCATGAGATGGCTCCTCTAGCCATCATATAAATGTAACATAATGTGGAGCATTTGCTATCTTGGTATCCTACATAATCGGAGTCAGAATACCCAATGATCTCTAAATTGTCTGATCTTTGATGAGTGAGCATGTAGTCTTTTGTTCTCCTCAAATGACGCATTATGCGTTTTGCTACCTTCCAATGTTGCATACCTAGATCACTCAAAAATCTGCCCAAAACTCCTACTATAAATGCTATGTCAGGACGAGTACAAACTTGAGTGTACATCAGACTCCCTACCATTGATGCATAGGGAATCTTTTGCATCTCTTTTCTTTCATTATCATTATTGGGGTACTATTTGAGACTAAATTTGTCTCCTTTAGCCACAGGCTTGTCTCCTAGTTTACTATCTTTCATGCTGAATTTACACAAAACTTTATCGATATAGCTCTTTTGTGACAACCCTAGATACCTCAAGAAGGATCTCTCAGTATCTGAATACCTAATTCAAAACAGGCGTCACCAAGATCTTTCATCTCAAAATTCCTTGTTAGAAATTTCTTGGTTTCATGCAGTAAGCCTATATCACTGCTAGCAAGTAGAATGTCATTGACATAAAACACCAGGAAGATATATTTACTCCCACTGAACTTGTGATATACACATTCATCAACGACAGTTACCTCAAAATCGTACTAGGTGATGACTTGATGGAACTTGTGATACCATTGAAGAGAAGCTTGTTTAAGACCATAAATAGATTTTTTTAATTTACAAACAATCGACTTTGAATTTCCTAATACAAAGTTTTTTGGCTATACCATATAAATCGTCTCATCAATGTCTCTATTGAGAAACGTAGTCTTGACATCCATCTAATGTAGCTCTAGATCAAAATGACCACCAATAACATTATGATTCTATAAGAGTCTTTCGAAGATACTGAGGAAAAATCTCTTTGTAGTCTATGCCTTCCTTTTGAGTAAAGCCTTTAGCAACTAGACATGCCTTGTATGTCTCAACATTGCCCTTTGAATCACCCTTGGTTTTAAATATCCATTTACAACCAATGGGCTTCGCACTTTCAGGTAATTCAATAAGATCCTAAATGTCATTGTCTTTCATAGACTTCAGCTCATCCTTCATGGCATCAATCCATTTCTGAGAGTTAGAACTATGCATGGCTTGATAGAAGTTGATCGGATCATCCTCTGTTAAACCAATGCCATCCTCATGTTCTTGGAGAAAGACAATATAATCATTGGAATCATACTTCTCCTATCCCTATTAGATCTCTTTAATGGCACTTCTTGAGGTTGTTGAGTTTGTTCTATAGGTGGTGCTAGAGGAGGAATTCCATTGTTGTCTTGGTTTGAAACAATGTCAGGAATAGGTATTTGAACATTGTCGTCTAATGCTAGAGCTGCATCTTGAACAATGATAGGTATAAAGCTTTGATCACCGTCAATAGCAAATTCTTCTTCAAAGACAACATTTCTTATGTTTCCTTCCCGCCCAAACTCAACATCCTCAAGGAATCTGGCATTTCCTGTCTCAAAAAAGGATCTTGTTGTGGGATTGTAAAACTTATAACCTTGATAGCGTTCAGCGTAACCAACAAAATAACAGCTAATCGTTCTTGAGTTCAGTTTTCTTTCATGTGGCCTGTAAGGTCATGCCTCAACTGGACAACCCCAAATATGTAAGTTCCTAATGCTAGGATTCTTACTTGTCCAAAGTTCATAGGGGGTTTGGCAATAGCTTTCCTTGGTACTATATTAAGGATGTAAACTAGTCTTTAACACTTCTCCCTAAAGTGACTTTGGCAAAGAAGAATGACAAATCATACTCCTCACCATATCCTTGAGAGTTCGGTTTCGTCATTTTGCAACACTATTTATGTTGGGTTTGCCCGACATAGTGTATTGTGGAACAATTTCGCACTCATTGAGGAAAAGTGCGAAGGGTCCTGGATGTTGTTCTCCTAATCCATCATACCTACTGTAGTATTCACCACCACGGTCAGATTTGATAGATTTAATTTTCTTTCCAAGTTGAAGTTCAACCTCTACTTTGAAAGACTTGAAAACGTCTAGGGATTGTGACTTCTCATGTATCAAGTATAGGTAACCATACCTAGAGTAGTCGTCTATGAACATAATAAAATACTGTTGTCCATTCCAAGAAGCCATAGGGAATGGACCACATATATCAGTTTGTATGAGTTCTAAGACATCTTTAGCTCTTTCGACACCTAATTTTTTATGTTTGTTCGTTTTCCTTTGATACACTCGATATAGACTTGAAAGTCTATCAGATCTAAGGGTTCAAGAATTCCATCTAACACGAGTCTCTGAATTCTCTACTTAGAGATATGACCTAAACGCTTATGCCATAAGGTGGCAGAATTCTCATTTAATTTTTGCTTTGTACCACGTGAACTTGTTTGCAATATTTCATTGTAGGAACTAGAAACATCGAGCATGTATAGATTATCAATTAAATAACCAGAACCAATAAAATTTGAATTTCGGTAGAGACTAACTTTATTATTTCCAAATGAACAAGAAATGTCCAAAGAAGAAATAGAAATTAAATTCCATTGAAAAGACGGTACAATATAAGTCTCAAATAAATCCAAATAAATTCCAGTTCTAATTGTAATCTAAAAATCCTTATCACCGCCACCGCAACTTTAATGCCATTGCCTACAAAGATGAATCTTTCAGCATCACTTGGCGGTCGGCTCGACAGGCAACCCTATATAGACATACTTATGTGAGTAGTGGCACTAGAATCTACCCACCAAGTATTCTTAGGTATAGAAGCTAAATTAAGTTTTGAACAAACAAAAGTTAGAAGCTTACCCTTCTTTGCATACCAGGCGACGAATTTGGGACACTCCTTTTTCATGTGTCTTGGCTTCTTGCAGAAGTAGCAACTAAAATCCTTATCCTGCTTCTTTTGTTTATTTTTTTTTTTTGAGAAGAACCCTCCATAGTATCCTTAGCTCTCTTCTTTTTCTTGGTTTGAGAGGTTGAAGCCACGTGAGCACTCTTTGTCTTATCCTACTACTACCTTCCTTTTTCTTGCACATAGTGAGATATAAGCTCATTTAACGACTATTTGTCCTTTTGAGTGTTATAACTCACTTTGAATTGCCCAAAGTATGCAAGAAGGGAGATCAAAACCAAGTGCACAAGCAAGCTTAGATAGCTCTACCTTAAGTGACTTGGGTTTCTAAGTGAGATGAGACATTTCCATGATGTACTCTCTTATGCTCCCTTGGCCCTTATATTTCATTGAGACGAGTTAGCCAAAAGACTACTCACCTTTGACTTTTTGTTTATGGCAAAATATTGCTCAATTTCCTCAATGAACTTCTTGGCATTCTCGCTCTCAGTAGTAGACCCATGAAACGCTTCGGGAATGGTACGTTTCATGATCATAAGCACATTTGGTTAGAGCGATCCCATTTTTCAATTTTAACCTCATTAGGTTTTTTCGTAGTAGGAATGGGTCGCTCCGACCTAAGTGCAAGATCCAAATCCATACAACCGAGGACTATCTCCATGGTTTCTTTCCAAATCTTAAAATTCGTCCCATTCAACTTTGAGATGTTATTGACTTATGCAAAAACATTTGTAGCAGTAGTAATAGAGACTAAATAAAGAACAAAATAAATAAAATTAAATATATATATATATATATATGGTCCCTTAATCAAGATACCTAGCACAACATTAATATTTAGTCTTTGGACAGAGATTTTAACTTGTAAGTGGTACTCTTGGCACAGTAATCAAATACTAATAATAAATCCTGTCGATAATAGCCTTTCTTTGGACCGACTATTATTCACATAAAAAACTTTATAATTATCACATATTATTACGACAAGTGAATATGTAATTTGGCCAAACATTAACCTTCCTTTGGGCTGGTTAATATTTGCATGAATCATACATACACAATCATCTTGACATTTTAAAATAAATTAATTTACGCAATAGAGGCTACTTTGGTAGCATATTGTTCCAATTAATCTATTTTAAAACATTAGACATTTATATAGAAATTTGTACCAAAATTCAAACTTAAATTCAACATTAGACATTAGAAATTTTTTTTTTCATTTTTTTAAAACGACCTGTCGTTTGAAGAGGAAACGATGTAGCCATTCTTAAGAAAAAGAAATGTCGTTTTGTTCAAAAACGATGTGTCATTTTGAAGCAAATGACCTTTGCAGCCAACCTTAAGAAAACGACATGTCGTTTTTGTTCAACAAAAACGACGTGTTGTTTCGAACCAAACGACTGCACCATCACTCAAAAAAAAATCATCATTTTTGGTTGTCTTCAACCTGCTGATAGGTTCCGCTCGACCTGAAACGGATCCAGTTGGATCCAAATTATAGACTCGCCTTTTTCTTTGCCTTCTAGACACCAAAACCACATTTTATATCACAGAAAACTTAGAAAATCAATTACTTACTGATTTCTACTCTTAGTTTTCATCAAAAAATTTTGTAAAACGACATCCAAATATAAGATATTGTAAAAAAAAAAAACAACGTGGGTTGTTTGTATGCAACTTTATGGAGGAACTTTAAACAAAGTATGTGTATGTATATATATATATATATATATATAGGATTTTTGAACACCCAAAAGAAAAAATTCAAAACAAACTTTATGAAATCACTGAAATGGAGTTTGTTAAACTTGAAAACTGTTTATATAATCGAAAATGCGACCGAATATATATAACCGAAACACATATAAAGACTCAATAAGTAAACTGAAATATATATATGTATATAAACCGAAATTCATGTTCACGTTTTATTCATGAAACATATATATAAATGTGCAAAACAATCCCAATAATCTAACAATAATAACCTGCTTTGATGCCACTTGTGAGATAATGCCAATCTATAAACAGAATTCTAGATGCAAACAACCTAGAACGAAAGGGCAGTGAAGAGCCAAGGATCTATATCATGCCAGATTATAGACGATTAATTGACAAAAAAAATACCTAGATCCATTGGTATTGATCGAACAGCGAAACTGATAGTTTGTAATCTTCCTCAACCCAAAACGCCTCAATTCCTCAATAGGACTATCGTCTCTCTTCCTGATGGGGAGAAAAGAAACTATATCATGTTTTTGATATATTGGGGACCATAACTAAGAAAGTCTTCATATAGGGTTCCCATAATCCCCTAAATGATATCTACTAAATTTTATTCCATATCAATTTTCATAATCAATGGGTTTTACTTATAAAATGAGATCACCAAAATTTCAACCGATATTAAATAGCCTATGTAATTGATTGAGAAATATATGTTTCCCAACATAGAAAATATGATTTCCTATCAATTTGCGTAATATAGGAAATCTAATTTCCTAACAGACAAACCTTTTCTAAATGATTATTCAGGTTAAAAAAAGCCTTAGGTGAAAGTATAAACGTAAAGTAAAACTTAGCAGTGATAAAATTTCATTTTGTCTTTACAAGTAACTCATATGCAAATCACATGGGTTTAATGCCGTTTCTTTGAACAGAAAATTGAAAGTTTGGATGGCAAAATGAGAAACTTTGAAAGTTCAAGAGGCAAAATGGTGATTTTGAAACTTCAAGAGGCAAATTGATGAGCTTTAAAAATTTAAAGAAAAAAATGATGATTTTAAAGTTCAAAAGACAAAATGAAAGAGATCCTAAAATTTAGGGTCGTTAGTGTTAATTACCTTTTTATATTTAGCTCAGTGAATGCCTTTCCCAAATTTAAATTACTAGGCCAAAACTCCACCATTTTTGCTCTTTAAGTTGCTCATCGATAGAAGAAAAAAGAAAGAGGAAAAAAAAATTGATAGATCAATATGATAACAACCCTTAAACTTTATTTGTCTATTATAATTTACACGCTAGCCAGTAATGTACTTATCTTTATCTTACTTTTGTCTTTAAGTACATAAAAATATCAATGAAACTTCTTTATCCATCCCTCTCCATTTACCATGCAGCGCTATCCCCCACCCTCACCCCAACCCCCCCCTCTCTATATATATATATATATATATTGCTTTCTTTCATTTATTTTCCTTTTCTTTTTTCCTTTGCCTCTATTTAAAAAAATTCACAAATATATCAATTCATATTTCAACATTTTTTTCATTGTAGCATTCTTAACCATTATTCATTTGCAGTACCTCCCAATTAATTTCATATGTGATAGTAATTTTTTCAAATATATGTTTCTATCTATTAGAAAATATAATCAGATTGATGCAATGGAATTTTAAAATTTTTACACATCAAGATACTAACTCATGATGCTATGAGTAATAAATTATTAACCTCTCGTGGACTAAAAATCGCATGCCTAACTGAACTTATGAATCTCCAACAAGGATCTTCAACATCATTCTTTTCTAGCAAAATGTTTTATGTCTGAGCATAACGCATTTCTACTCCAAGTTTCTCCTTCCAATAAGTGAAGTGCACAAGAACCACATATTAATAAAGGGAAGTGATTATAGCTCTTTTTTTTGACAGTCTGTATTTTGGTAGTCTAAAAATAAGTGAAGACTTAAGGTCTTTATTTATCAAAATAGTAAGAGGAATTCTATTCAAACTGGGAAACTTGAAAAACTTATCTCTCAAAGTTTTCTTATCTCATGCGCCCACCACAAGAATGTTTCATTGTTGTTGTATGCCACCTATACTGCTAGTGCAGTTCAAATTCTCTACAATAGCATAATGGGAAATTTTAATTTTCTACATATATATGATAATTTCCATTCAAATAATTTCAATTTAAATAAGAAAAATAATATAACAAATATTGTCTAATTTAAATAATTAATTTGTAAATTTCCACATTCAAATTTAGCTTATAATAACATATTTATATTGCATTATAATTATTACTGAGATGCTTAATTTCTATTAATTTGATTTTTAATTATTTGATACAATGTGAAGGTTTGGTTTTCTCGGCCTAGAAGCTCAATGTTCTATAATTTTGCTTCATTAAATGATATATATTTTCATGTGGTTTAAAATTATTTTATGTCACACCTCAAAGACCATGGGGTTAGGGGGTGACGTGGCAGATTAATTAGGTTAATTAAGTTAAATTTTACTAAAAACACAAATTAAATAATTTGATTATTTATGAAAAACACGACAATTTAAAACTTTTTAAAATGATTATTATAATAAAATAGACAAGCAAAAAATAAAATAAAATAAAATAAAATAAAGAAAAAGGGATACGTGTCGGGTCCCACCAGGCCCACATCTTGTGCACACGTATAGTGGCGATATAAATTAAATTTACAACCATAGTCCAAATAAAAGAAATTGATACGATACATGCCTTAACTAATTAATACAAATAACCTACTTGGGGTCTTCTACTGCTCGCAAGTCTGGTTGGTGGACTCTCTGTCAATCTTAAACTGAATTCCACCTAGAGGAGGAAAAGGGTTGAAAACAGATAAAAAGTGAGCGAAAGGCTCAATAGGACTATGCTTTAAAATAGATAAATAATTTTGAACATAAAATTTATCATTCAAGCAAAACAATTAGAAAACAATATTAAATAAATAAATTCATTTAAATTATCCTTATCAAAATTAGTTTGACTAGAAAGTTCCTTTTATCTTTATTGAGCAAACTATAATTATCACCACTGTAGTGGCTTAGCTGGGTTTCAAGACTTGCCCCCAAGTTCGCACTCTACACGATCCGATCATTGAGTATGGCATCATCTCCATTTATACATTTCTTTAATTATTAAAATCCCATTTACCTAGTATATTCATTTACATTCATTACGTAGTTTATTATGAAAATCACCTCATTCTACTGTTTATGAAAATGACTGATAAAACCTTTTCCAATCAATCATTGAAAAATATTTTGAAAGAAATCATTTTGAGGCCAAAAATCATTTTAAAAACTTGGCTACCAAGGAAGGGGGTAGAAGTCCTACCTCAATATTCACACCGATGTCCAACACCACAGTCCCATTCTGCTATATGTTAGCTCTATGGAACTATGAACAACCTTAAATATAAACTAGGTTTATCAATATCTAGCTTAGGATATCCTACACTACTAAGCTATTTAATGGTGTTCTAGTGTGTCTTTTAAGTCCATAAAATCATATTGCAAGATAAAAATCTCTATCGAGGTTCAAAACAATGAAAATGGGTGAGAAACGACAAATTTTTGCAAAGCCTGATGGGCCTGCTGGTTCCCTTGGTCTGGCCTGCCGAACTATGCGGTTCGGCCTACCAGCAAATCAAGATTGGCTTGCCAAATTGTTTCCAGGTCTAGCTTGCCGAAGGTATGAGTCTTGCCTGCTAGACTCTTGAATTCGGCTTGCAGAATTGGAAAATTCTAGAATTTTCTAGAATTCGTGTCTCGGCCTCCCCGAGTTCAAATCCTCATTTTTAACCTGTTTTCTCAATTCCCAAGCATAGAAAACACTCATAAAAGATAGAAAAACATAATAGAACACTTTTAAACTTATTTAAACAAGTTTTCATAGAAAATTTCAAAGAAATCTAAAAATGAGAAAAATAGAAAAACTTGATTCGAATTCATTTTTCATCAAATTAAGCTTAAATTCTAGATGTTTTGAGTTCCACTAACTTAGATTTATGGTTTTTCTAAGCTCAAAGAAGTTTGGATTTCAAAATACAAAGAAAATGAAAAAATTGAGAAAAAGTTTTAAAGTTTGAAAATTTAGAAAACCAAACCTCAAATTGATGCTTAAATCATGTTTATGGAGGCTCAATCCTACTTCCTAGCATCCAATCTAGCTAAAGATTGAAGCTTTGACTCAAAATTTTTGAATCAAAATGAGAGGGAAGAGGGAAAGAGAGAGGCAGTGGAGAGACGAGAGAAAAAGAGTGAGAGGAAAAGAGAGAGAGTATTTGAGAGTGCGAAAGAGAGGAAGAGGAAGGAAGAAATAAATAGAGGGGAGGTGTGACGCCCCGGGGAGGGGGTCAGTAAGTTTTAGGTAATGAAGATGAAGATAAATAGAATAAGTAAAGAAAAATACATAAAAGTAAGAAAAATAGAGTAAATTCACGTATAAGATGAATAAATATCATTAATTATCATTAAATATCATCGATAGTCACTATCACGTGAATGCCACGAAAGTGGATAATTGAGGTGTCATTATCATTCACCATCATGTGGAAGCTAACCATGAAGGTGAGTAGGTAACTAACAATAAATCATATAATTAATATAAATTCATTGAAAACTATGGTCATTGAAATAAATGACGTGGTAGGACTCACAAAGACGAAAACAACATTGTAAAATACGGATAACAATAATAATAACAAAATCACCATAAATCATCATTTACAAAATAAATCGTAATATATATCTAATATAGACGATGATATCGGGACTAGTCGTATAGTATACATATCATAACATAGTTTCAAGAAAATACCATTTCAACCTAAAGAGCCAGGTTTTGATCCTAGGACCTTCATTCCTCTCCAAACCCAGAAGGGTGATTTTTAAAAATAGGAAAACGTGAGAGGAAGGTTCAGTAGGATAATTAGTTAAAAACAAGTTATTTAAAATAATAATAAAAAATAGAGAATTGTTCATAAATCATTCTAATTGAAATAAATCTCAAAGTCTCAACAAATAAATAAAAAACTTGAATAAATCTTGATAAAGTATCACAGTATTAGTTTTGGAAATCTGAAAGAAATATCAAAATACAATTCTTGAAAATTAAAGGCAGAAATCATTCTTACTTAAAAGGAAACATTTAAGAAATAAACTTTGGCCAAAATAATTTAAAAAGGGCTACCAAAGGAAGGGATGAAAATATATGTATATCCTACCTCATTTAAATCCAATACCGTAACTCCAACAAAATTTAACGTAAGCTCCATATACGTTCAAAACCTTAAAAACTGTATTTAAAATCAGAAATCATATTCAACAAATATCATTATGTTAACTTAATTATCAGTGTGCCTTTTGACTCAAAATAATCATGACACAAAATCATAATCCTTGTTGAAATATTTCGGAATCATTAAACATTGAAAACCAGAAGTATAAATACAAATTTTGAAGTGCATAGTCGGCCTATCGAACTTCTGGGTTCAGCCTACCAAACCTGCACAGTTTGGCCTTCTAAACATCTAGACTGGTTTGTCGAATTGCTACAGTTCGGCCTGGCAAAGATATGAATCTGGCCTGTTGAAGATTAAGTTCAACTTGCCAAATTGGTAAAATCTGGAAATTTTCAAGCCATGGGTTTCAACTTCCCTGAGCCCAAAATTCAAATTAAAACCTGTTTTTTAATTCTCAAGGCATAAAAATCATATAGAAAGCTTAGAAAATCATACTAGATCAGATTTAAACAATTTTCCCCAAGTTTAAACTCAGTGCCAAAATGGATTTGAAAATCAAAGAAAAATGCAAAAACTTGATTAAGTTGATTTTTGTTCAAATAAAGCTTAAATCCATGATAAAACAAGTCTTATAAGCTTAGATTAAACATTATCTAAGCTCACCAAACATCGGATTGCAAAATACATCAAAGATTCAAAACGAAAATAAAAAAGTTTTAGAGAAAAAGGGCTAACCTTTAATAAACATTTTTTAAGGGGATTTTCGGCATGAATTTCCATCTCTTAACTTCAAATCAACAGGTTTAAAGCTTGGGAATGAAATTTTGCAAAGAAAATGGGAGAGAAAGAGAGACGGGAATGGGAGAAAGAAAGAGACGAGAGAGAGGGCTGAGAGAGCGTGAAAGAAAAGAAAAAGGAAGGGAAAAAGAAAAAGAAAAAAGGCCCAAGGACGCTTTCGTAAATATGGGAAAATGTGGTATAAAAATATCATTTGGTATTTTAAGAACTAAAAATCAAATTTTCAAATATAACAAATGCAATAAAATCTTTAAATAACTAATATTAACAACAAAGAATGGCAATAGCACACTTAATAATTAAACTTAATATAACTAGCCTTACTTTAAAATTCAAGGGTGTTACAGGAGGAGAAAGCAGTTTTGAGAATGAAAACCATGTCTCACACGTGGTTTTCCAAAATGGAACGTGTTTGATATTTGATAAATTATTTTGTTTTAAAATTAAAAATAACAAATAAAAATAATCAAAATTAAATAAAAATGATTAAAATAATTAAAAATACCATTAATTTAGAAATATCACAAAATGGTCAGATTAAGTTTTAAAATATATCATGACACACTAATCCACCATTTTATACACTAATAATACTTAATTAATTTTAGGACGTTATAGTTTATTTTATTTTTTTGATTTTATTTTAATTTGTTAGTTTAATTTTGTTAAATTATTTCATGTGGCTTAAAATTATCTGTATTTTGTTAGACTTTAGTAGGTTTCGTTGGTTAGTAATATAATTGGATCTATTTTTACAGATAAATAAAAGAGTTTTGTCTAAGTTGGTCACTTCATGGAGTTCTCATTTGTCGAATATGCTTATATATAGTTTCGTTGTACTTTCCATTATCACCAGAATTTTAGACCTTTTGTCACTTAATTTATCTTCCTTTTCTTGAGAAAAAAATGATGAGGGAGAGGCAGAACTATTCTTTTTCTCCAATCTCTCATCATATAGTCCCTATTGCATCTTCTAAATTATATTAGTGCTTCTTCCTCAGATTCCAAAATAAAGGTAATACCTGCATAATTGTGCATGAATAGATTATTCAACTTTCTAGTTTGATTTCAAAAGATAGTGGCTTTTTCTTTCATTTATACTTCAACATACTCTCATAGGATATGTGATTCAATAATATGTGTGTGTGTATATATATATGGCCATATTCCGCTATTAATTGAACTTTTACTTGGCTATAACATTAGTATATAAATGTTTTCAAAGGATCTCAAAAAATTTAGAGAATTCTTAATCATATATGTGCATCCACATATTGGAATTTGATTGTTTGGTAATTACTAAGGTCGCTAATATATATCTATATATCTATATATTTGTTAAAAAGAAAGAAGAAGGCGGCTCGTATTCTTTATGAAATAATGGAGATAAGTGTTTGTGAATTGTTTTATATTTACTGTTATTAATTATAGCATAGAACAGCTGATTATTTGAATTATTTTTTATTAGTTATTATAAAAAGTAGATATATGAGAGATCTTTAAGTTGTGTTTGCCATTATAATGCTCTAGTGTCCAGAGAATTTGGGTTGTTCATATATACATACATAAGTATAACAATAAAATTATAAATATTGCCCATAATAATATTAGCACATTTGGCACGGTGAGGACACTGACACCTTCCACTTCTAGTTTTCTATTTGGATATGAGGTAAGTATAAATTCATTTCAACTACATCATAAGATTGTTATTGTAATATATGTTATTCATTAGATCATTTGCATTCACGGCATAAAGGAACATGTATAGTTTTTTAAAGAAAATCATCGTACTATGAGAAAGGGATTGTTTATAGTTTGTTTGTAAATAGCCTTAATTAAGTTCCATGGGTTAGATTGAGACACAAATAGTTTCATGGATAAATTGGGACTATTTTTCTGACCTCCTTGTAGTTCCTTGGATTGGGGGATTATAATGTCTCATGGGTTACATTAAGGCACTATTTCTTGGTAAAGGTTCGTTAATGTGACATCCGAGCATTTCTAGTATATTACAAATACAATAACTTAAGGATCATGTTAAGCAAAAAATATGTGTCACATAGATTACAGTTTAATCCAATTTTCATGATAAAGTCCATAAAAGCAAAAAACAGGATTTTTAAGGGTAAAAATCTTGCCATAGCCTTAAATGAAGAAGGAATGATATGGAAATAAGTTGGAAAGCTTAATTTTTACAAATTATGTTGCAACAAATACTAAAACAAAATACAGTTTAAGAAAAATACTGTATAACAATATGAACAATTATACAGTATTAGAATAATATAGTGCAAAGAAGTACATTGATAAAGTTATGTAGTATAGAAATTACAATGCAAAAGTAATGTAGTGTAGGAATTAGACTGTTTAACATTAAGCAGTACAAAAATTAAACTGTTTAAGTTAAAGCAATATAGAAATAATACTGTATGGAGAATATGGATGAATAAGGAATGTTGTAATAGTATAGAGAATATAATGGCAGTATAAGAAAAATACTGTTAGTATAAATTTGGATGATACAAAGCGAGATAATATTGAAATTACATTAAGTGATGGATGTAAATAAGTTAGGAGGTTGTGGGACCTCATGAATAGTATAGAAAAGAACATTGACAGTATAGGAAAAATATTGTCAGTATAAACTTAGACAGTGTAACAAGTTTTGTGGGACCCACGAAGGGGACACCTTGAGAGTTTTGATTGGGCACCACATTTGATAATGTGGCCCAACTATAAAAGGCCAACTTACCCCTAATCATAATTAGGGTGATGATTCATCATTTTTATTAAAAAAAAAATCTTATATTCATTGAAATTGGACACTAAGAAACCAAAGAAATAAGAGACCAAAAAATTGGTCTTCATAATGCATGTGAAAAAGGAAAGAAAGAAGGAAAGAAAGAAAGAAGAAAGAAAAAAGGAAAAAAATGCTCCATTTTCCTCCACCAAAACCAACCCCTCCCATGAGTATTCTCTCAATAATTTTTCACGTACAAACCTCCAAAATCATGTTTTGAAACAAAAGTTAAGGGTATGGAGGGAGATTTGAGAGTTTCAAGGCAAAAATCCAAGTTTTACATATTGTGCTTAAGGATTTTTATTCATGATTTGGTTGAGATTTTTATGGGGTTGTTATGAATGTTGTCAAGGGTTTTGAGAAGGTTTTTAAGTATTTCAATGGAGGATTAAAAGGCTTGGTGAAGTTTAGGTAAATCTCTAAACTTTTTACTTGAAATTTATATACATACCAAGTGTTCAATGAAATGTTTTGGTCTATGGTATGTAAATGGACATTATGACATAATTGTTTAATGCTTTATGATGATGAAGATGATGAAAGAAAGAAAGAAAGTAGAGAATTTGCATTTAAAAATGGAAAATTCGGAAAATTGCAAGGTTTAGCTAGTTTTCAAGAAGTGATAGTCTAGAGGGCCTTAGAGGCCAATTTATGTTCCAAGTAAGGTTTAGGATTTGTCAGCACAATGAGAGAAACAACTTTTGTGAACAAAGTTTTGTGAAATTCCAAAAGGACTAAATTTTAAAGTTTTATGAAAGTTTGATAAATATGAAAATCAGCCATAAAGTCCATCTAAATGTTGGAATTTGAGGAAAGTCAAAACATGAAAGTTGTAGAACTCATCAAAACTGTTAGGACAATGTGAACAGTTTATTAAAATTCCACTCAATTAAGGAATTATGAATTATACAAAATTTTGGGCACAAAATTTCAAGAAATGAAAACGTTATGAAATGTATTGAATTTGATCATGGTGCTTTTGTAAGTTTTATTCCTTATGAAAAATTGAACGTTTTGGTATAAAATGGTCTTTTTTGATTCTAGGGATAAAAATGTAAAGATTTTTGTGTATTGGGAATAGTAAAATCGTTTGAAAACTAGGTTTTCATTTGGGGAACGCTGGATTCCTACACTATTGAAGGCAATGAGTAACTATAGTTGTTAAGTTGTAAAGGATTTAAAGTTTAGGCAAGGAATGAATGAAAGAAAAAGAGACTAAGGGCAAAATGGTCATTTTATGAAAAAGGCCAAAACGGACCCAAAACGCTAGATGTTGGAAAACACTCCTTCACAAAAATTTTTTCGTAACATGTAAGAAATGAAATGGTAAAGTTAAGCAATGAGTTTTATAAAGTTACGAAATGGACGAAAAACCTATTAGGGATAAAATTGTCTTTTTTAAGAAAACGGCTAAAATAGAGTTGAACACTCAGAACTAGCAAAACGTTCTTAAACAAAAAATGTTTTGTAATGTGTTAAGTAATGAAAGCACTGGTGAGATGGGAAGTTTAACTAAGGGACACTTAAAAACAAAGGTAACCCAAGAAGTTACAAAGTCAAGTAAAGAAGGAGGTAACCCGATGGGTTACGGAGCTAAGCAGAAAGAATGGTAACTCGGTAGTTATATAATTAAGCAAAGGGAAAGGTAACCTGGTGGGTTATAAAATTAAGTATTGGAAAGGGCAAACCAATAGTATACCAAGTTATGAAAAGAAAGGAATGAATGTTTAATGTTTAAGTTATGTCATCAATCGAGTAGATTAATAATAAGAATAGTTAACTAATAAGTTGGTTGTCGTTTGATTAAGAAACAGAAGCAAACTAATGAAAGGAAGGGAAGGGAATGGAATAGAGAATGCTAGAGCATAGTCCAGGTAAGCTCAAATCTCACCTATAGCATAAAGTATATGATTTTTAAATATTTATGTATATGTTTATAAATGAGTTTGCTATTTTTATGCAAGTTGCTTTTAAAGCATGTTTGCAATTGTTATGCAAAAAGTTTTAAAGTTCAAAAGAAGATTTGCAATGAATTTGCAATTACTATGTTTAAAGTGCATTTGCTTTTGATATGCATAACATTTTTAAAAGTTCAAGGTATGATTTTTAATGTATTAAAAGTATGTTTGCATATGATTTAAAGTTTAAGTTATGATATGCAGCATGTTTGCATTTGCCAAACTAAATATTTAGAATGCTAAGTTATAGGACTATAAAGTGTAAGAGTAAACATAATAAAAAGAAAGTATTATACTAGCCTCTTTGTTGTGAGGTATTGAAAGTAAAGTTAAAGTCATGACCTCCCAAATGTGAGGTATACATGTAAAGTTAAAGTTTGACCTCCTTGATGTGAGGTACAAGACTCGATGTTCGATGGTCTCAAGTCTTCCACAAGGGAAGCATTATGTTCATGATCTTATGATTAATGATGTTGGTGCAAACACTAAAGTAAGATAAGGAAAGTTAAGGAACAAGGATAGAAAGTTAAAGTAAAGAAAGAATGTTTATAAAATGCTCATAAATGAAAGTTCATAATTGCACATAAATGGAAATATGCATTTTGATTTTGCTTATTTTCTTTGTTACAGAATATTTATATTTTAAGGAAAACATTTTGAGAAATGTTTTACATTAAATGTTTATGAAAAATATTTTCATGTTTTCAAGAAAAGGTTTATAAATGATGTTTTATGAAAAATGTTTTAGAAATACTTTATGAAAAATGTTTATGCAAAACGTTTCAGAAATGTTTTATGAAAAACGTTTTTAGAAATGTTTATGAAAAACGTTTTAAGAGAAAGGTTTTTATGAGAAAAATTTTTAAAGTATGTGAAAATGATTTGTGAGATTTTGTTTGAACTTACTAAGCGAAAGCTCATTAAAAGTTTCTTCATGCTATAGGCAGTCCTATGGGTGACAAGTAGGATTTGTTTAAAGAGCTCGGTGTCGTGGAGGACAGATACAAAGATTTAAGTATGGAACCACAGTAAGTTTTTGCTGTACAAAGAAAATGTTTTCCTCTACTTGATATAGTGTTTTCAAAGTTTTAAGAAAATCAAAGTTTTAAGAAATGTTTTCAAAGTTTTATGATATATTTATAAAATGTCTTATTTACTTATAAAGTTAAGTTTTAATTAAGGATTTTGTAAGTATTTCTTAATAAGTTTTAAGAAACGATTTGATATGATTTTAAAGTCAAGAGTTGAGCAGTGACACAACTTAAATTACGACAAAAGTTGTAACCATTTTTAAAAACATTCAAATGGATGTTAAAAGTGTTAGATGTGTATGCCCTAAGAAGTAAAAATATAATATGTTTTTGAGACATTTTTATCAATAAAGAATTTATTTACTATTTATATACCAAATCTTGTCCTCTTTACATTCATATTTGTTGAATGTATATTAAGCAAACAATAGTTTGAGACTATCGATCTAACCCTTTAAGAATTGGGCATATCATGGACAAATTATGCAGAAGACACGATTCTTAAGATGATGGCCTAAATCATAAGATCTACAATCAAGGGAACAAAGTTGGGCCCTTTATTCATGTAAAGATTGTTATGTTGTCTATATCCTTAACGGGAGATGGTTTGTCTTGGCCATCAAAGGTGGACTCCATGAATAGAAACATTAGCATGTTTTCATAGGTAACGATGTGTTGGATTGGGACATAAAGTGAATTGATTTAGATTAATAATTCTATCTTGGAAAATTGATTCACTTTAGACAATCATTTGTATTGTATCTTAATCCTGAGTTGGATAGTAGGCCTGTTATCTTGACTTGTGTCTTTTGATATACCAAAGGGGTGACACCCACATTTTAATTATGGTATGCATGCCGGTATGTTAGAGGCATGACTCTTGATAATATAGACCTATTATTGATAGATATAGAATATATAGCACCTTTTAAGGAGAAGTGATCTTTTTATATGCATTGTCTTGTAATTAGAAAACTAAAGTGCTCAATCATTTGGATACATAGGTGTAACGGAATGATATACTGTCTTTTGATGGTAAGTTTTTCGATAGTGAGATAATGGAATGTAAGATAAAAGATAATTGAGAAGGTAAGACAGAACTTGTCCTTAAGCTAATTATGGATAATCCTATAGGGATACGATACACTATGATATGTCATGGAGACTTAGCTATACGGGCTTCGTAATTCTATTTAGTTCTAGAATGCAGCTCCAAGCTTTTAGTGGAGTAGCATTGGAGTTGATAATTATGAAATATATATCTGGGATATTGGGTTTCATAATTATCAGGAGCTTGAACTATTTAGGTCTATTTGGTCCCCTTTGCTAGCTCACAAAATCCTATAATGACATGGTGTGCTTCTTCAATAATTGGTAACTTATGTCAGATTTATTAGATTGGCTGAAATTCTAAAGAATTAGATAATTCATGTCTGTTTATCGGTTGAATTAATTTTTATGATAAAATTAATTCAAGATAAACTTGTTGAATTATTGAGATCCGATAATTCTTGTTTATTTATTAGTTGATTTAATTTTGAATAAATTAAATCAAGATAAACTTATTGAATTATCAGGAATTTATTTATTGTCCTAGAAATTATTTAGATAAAGTTGTTTTAATTAGATAACTTTTTTATTGAGTTATTTGAATTAAAACTGAGACTTTATCTTATAGAATCTCGGGTGAAAAATAAAAGATTCACTGAGTTTTTTATTGATAGTTTAGCAAATAGATCCTCGGGTTCGGCCTATCGATGGGACAAGTTCGGCATGCCGGTTATACAGATCGACATGGTATTCGCGTGATAAAAAGATCATGCCTTTTCACACGGATTTCATCAGATATTGATATGAATTTGATTTTGATTTAAATTTTGAGGCATTATCTGATAAGGACTGAATCCTGGGCCCAACCACTATAAAAAGGGAGTGAGTCTCATTATTATTTAAATCAGTTGAGAGATTAAGAGTGAAACTCTTTTGGTGAGATTCTAAAACTCCTTGAGAACTCTTGTTCACAAATCATGAAATCTAGCTTTGTGTTCTCTCAATTGGTTGGAAGGAGAGTCACCTGGTGGAAGAGCTATACGTGTGAGCCCACACTCACTCCGATCGTGGACAGAGAATAGCAAAGAAGACCAGTTGGTTGACGTCCTTCTGGAACGTTACTTCTCTACACTGATTGAGGAAGCTTTTTGACATTTACAAGATTAGTAAAATCTGGTTAATTTATGCATATAGCGTGTCAAACTTGTGTTTTAGAAAATAATCTAATAAAAAAATTTTAAAATTTTGCTATGTACTATTTTTTCCAACAAAAGGAAAAAAATTATTTCAGTATTTTTCTTACTAAGTAAGTAAGATTAATGTTTGAGAAATGATGTTAAAAAAAAGTTAATTGACTACCTAAAAAGGTGGGTCGTCACAGTTAGTATGCATGCATGCTTTATAAAAGGCCTAAACGGGCGACTCATGGTGTTGTGTGTGTGCATTAAATGTTTTTATGATATGACATGTACGATGGAAATTTTATAAGCCCATACATGATATCATTACATTAAATTACATAGTTCAACTTACGGGGCATTAGCTCATATTGTTTTTGCGATGTAGATAAGAGTACCTTTCAGTAATGTGATTTGGAGGTCGACTAACACACTCTCCATTCTCGTGGCTTTGTGTATATGGACATTGCTACTCTTACATGGGCACACTTTTGTTTAGATATCATATTTTGATAATTGTAATTGCTATGAGATTGTTATAAGTATGGTTTAGAGGGCGGTGTGTGTGCATTAAATGTTTTTATGAGATGACATGTACGATAGAAATTTTATAAGCCCATAAATGATATCATGACATTAAATTACATAGTTCAACTTACGGGGCATTAGCTCATATTGTTTTTGCGACTTAGATAAGAGTAACTCTCAGTAATGTGATTTGGAGGTCGACTAACACACTCTCCATTCTCGTGGCTTCGTGTATATGGACATTGCTACTCTTACATGGGCACACTTTTGTTTAAATATCATATTTTGATAATTGTAATTGCTATGAGATTGTTATAAGTATGGTTTATAGGGCGGTGTTAGAAAACAAGTACACTATAGAATTTCAAAATTTTTAATAAACCTTTTTTTTCTAAAAACAAGTCCGACATGCTATGCATACAAATTAATCTAAGATCTTCATATCTTTTCTAGATCGAAAACTATACTTTTTTCAAAATAATTTTCTTTAGAACTACTGCCTGAGAATTGCTGCCAATGGAGCCTAACCAACTGGTCCTCGTTGTTATTCTCTTTTCTATGATCGGAATGCGGATGGGCACACGTTGTTCAGCTTTCCTCTTAGTAACATCTCCTTCCAACCACAAAGAGAACCAAGAATTAAGGTTCTTGATGTTAAACAACAATTCTATGGGAGATGTAGAGTTTCTCTTTCTAAAAGCTTTCTCTAAATCTCTCTAATAATTTAAATAATAATAAAAAAATATTTCCTATTTATAGAGGTTGGAAAGGTACACATTCTTATCATATTAGACTTTAAAATTCAAGTCTGGATCAAATTTTGTCATAAAAACACGTCAGGCATGTATTGCTGACCTAGTAGGGGCGGTTAACTACTCTACACTAGGACTGGTCATGTAACGCTTGTTTTCTTTTAAGGATACTTATGTTAGTTTAATATTAAAATGCGATATTTTAAATACTATTATTATTTATGTTAAGTAAATTAACTATTTGTTTAGTAATGTTATAGGTGACAGCCACGATAGATCAATGTGCTTAGGTTATTCATGTCAAAAATGATGATAAGCATAAAGTATTTATTGATCTTTCGAGAATTTCAGCATGCTCTAAATTTATAATATTTATATTGCTCAGAGTTATGCATGCCCTAGAGTTATATTCTTGATGATGACATAAATTTTGTTGCATATTTTCTTATTTTTATAACATTTATGATGTCATGATAATTACATATATAGCATTAAGGAAATGTAATTAGATTAGGATTACACTCATCTTAAAAAAAGGGAAACTTAATTAGACTAGGACTAGGGTTACTTATGCCTATAAATATGTGGCTTCAAGCACATATGTTATTCCTATCCCTTTTGCTTGTCTCCATCTTTTCTTATATTCCTTAATACTTTTATGCTCTCTTTTTTTCCCTAAAGCTCACATGCCATTAGTTTGGAATCTTTTTTTTTTTAAGATTTTCTCTCTCAAAGAATTCATTATTCTTATTTTCTTTTAAGCCTAGGTAAAAGTAATTCTTTAATTTTTAGAGATTTGGTGTGCAAGTCTCCATATGTGTTAAAGAAAACATAAGAATTTAAGGTATGTTTTAAAGTTTTCATGGTTTTGAATTTTTTATGATTGATATGTATTGTTTTGTGAGAAAATTTGTTACAAAATTATTCTTTTATGTTGTGAATGTGTATGCATGTATGTTTGTACGAAAAATTAATTATGCTATTCATTACTTTGATTATAACAATGTTATTTTATGGTTGAAAGCATTTATGTTCATATGATATCATGAAATTTCATGAAAATAAGGTTTTGTTGTTGGAGTGTGATAAGAGAATTTTAGGGTTTTTGGTTTGTTGGTAGGGTTACGAGTAACATTTTCAAACAAATGATTTTATTTTACTACGATTTTTGAATATGATGTGTGTATATATGTTAGGAATGTTTGAAATTTTATTTTATAAATTTTCATTCAAAATATTTTTTGGGTTATGAACTTTCAATCAAACACTACTCACAAAATTTTATTTGCTAGTAGATTCATATTTGTGTCTTGTAAAGTATGTTTTATAGTACAAAAAGCGTCTTTTGATTTAGAAAAAAATTATGAATCAATGTTGATATGCTAAATAAATGTCTATAAATTTTTAGCTTCACATCTTTATTATATTTTAAGATCAAATTCGTTGATCACCAAGTACTCAGTGGTTATGAATGTTTGTCTGATGTGCTCTACGTAATTCGTAAGATGATAAACTATATTTTTAAATAGGTTTTGCATGATTTTTTATTTTTTTAATTTTTATTTATATGTTAGGCATATTACGTAAAAATTTCAGAAGCATATCATATATATTTGATTTTATAAAAATGTTTGAATGAAATATGTGTGCTGTTTAGCAAGTTTGATGTTAATATTAACTTTAAATTCGAACATGTGTTTTGAATTACTTCGAATTTATTTGTAGCTAAATTTTAGATATGTTATAATTTTATGTCTCTATTATTTGAGTAATTTTTATCAATTATTTTAGGAGATAAATAATTTAATACATAATTTTTAATTAGGACTACTCATTGCCCAGACTTTACTAGTAGATTTTATAGTATTTATTATATGACTTATTTTAATTATCAAATGAAATTTTTATGGCTAAAGAAAAATCTAAGCAGAATATATATTTGTTAACTTTATTGCTGTAAATTTTCATGCTCGAATTAAATGTGAATAGAAAGATATAGGGTTATAAATCCTTAAAGATCAGTCAGTTTTTATGATTAACTAATGTACTTGAATGTTTTTGAAAATTAGAAAAAGGTATTTTGGATTAATATTTTCAAGAGAAGAAAATGTGAGTGATGTTTATATATGTTAGCTATGTTATAGAAAAAGTTTTAGACTTTTTTTCATACTTATAAGTTGAGATTAATTTTTCTAAGTGATTAAAGGTTAAGTTTTTTGTCTTAATGTTTCTTGACTTTAAGTGCATATTTGTAATTCAAAGATGCTTTGTTTCGTTAATAATGGATCATGATGACGTAATATGATATTAAATAATATTCTAAACATGAATATTAATTTCATGTGTTAAGAAATGATTGAGATGAACACTCTAAAAAGGCATACACATGGAGAACCGCAGCAAAGTCACCTAAGTTAAGGTTTAGTAAGCAAGCAAGTCAAGTAAGTATATTCTCACCTACTATATTATAAAAGTTTACCAAAAAAAAAAGTTTTGAGGATATGTTTTATGATAATTTTTAAGCTTGTTTTTACATATTGTCTTCTCATGAAACCTCTTGTTACAATAAGAAAAAAGTTTGATGGATATTTCAATGATGAGGTATATTAAAGGTATATCTATATAAATGTATCACTTTATTAAGCTTTGCACACCCCATGTTTATGTTTGTCCTGCTAGGTAGACTATCCCAAAGATAGACTTGTATGTTTGGTTTAGGATTAGTTACCTTACTCCTCTCGTACAACTATGTTTATTTTATGCTTGGTCCCCTAAAGATAAAATGAATAGTGCTTTAATATGGAAGTTTAAAAGAAAAGATATGTTCTATATAAACCTGTGCCTCGTGCACTACTATGATTATGATTACAATATTATATAATGATTTTTATGAGATGTTTTATGTTGTGAGATATAAATGTGTACTTACTAGGCTTATGCTTACTTCGTTTATATTATGTTGTAAATAAGGATAATCTATCCATCACGTGCACAATCGTATAGGTTTAGATTGACAGTCTGTTTGCTTATCATACAGTCAACATAAACGAGTACACAATGGAATTTTAAAATTTTTAATATACCTTTTTTCTAAAAACAAGTCAGACATGCTATGTATACAAATTAATCTAAGGTCTTCATACCTTTTGTAGATCGAAAACTGTACTTTTGATAGAATAAGTTTCTTTAGAACTGCTACCTAAGAATTGCTACAAGTGGAACCTCTACCAACTAGTCCTCTTTGTTATTCTTTTTTCTATGATCTGAATACACATGGGCACACATTGTTTAGCCTTCCCCTTGGTGATGTTTCCTTCCAACTGCAAAGAGAACCAAGAATCTAGGTTCTTGATGTTGAACAACAATTCTATGGGAGATGAAGTGTTTCTCTTTCTAAAAGCTTTCTCTAAATCTCTCTAATAATCCAAATAACAATAGAAAAACATTTCCTATTTATAGAGGTTGGAAAGGTACACATTCTTCTCATATTAGGTTTGTAATTCGAGTCTAGATCAAATTTCACCATAGAAATGCATTAGGCATGTATTGTTGACTTGGCAGGGGCAATTGACAGCCCTATACTAGGGTAGGTTGACTTGATTGATGTGGCATACTCTTGCCACATGTTTTCCAGCTTTTGAGAGTTATCTAATGACCCAAATTTGAACTGATTGGATAGTTACTACTTCATTTGACTCGGTTATCTTCCATAAAGCTTTTATTTGATTTAAACAGTCATATATAGATAATTTTATAATGAAAAAATGTATTCAAATAATTCAACATGATTATTTTGTACTAATTTATAAAATTAATTCAACTAATAAACCAACATGAATTATTAAATCCAACCAACTAAATTTAAGTCAATCTAAGAATTAATATAAGTTACTAATTTATGGGGAAAATAAACTGTATCATTGCAAGAAAATATATGAGCTAGCAAAGGGGACCTGATGAATATATATAGATCGAGCTCCTTTAATTATGAAATAACATATCCTCGATATATATATATTTAATAATTATCAACTCTAGAGCTATTTCACCAAAAGTTTAGAGCTATATTATTAAACTATAAATATAAATTACGAAACTCCAATAAGTCCTTCTTCCATGACATATCATTATGTGTAACATCCTCATAAGATATCCCTAATCGGCTGAAAGATAAATTTTATTTTACTTGTGTGATTATATTTATCTTATGTTCTATTATCTTACCATTGGAATACTTAGTATTCATAACCAATATAAATAGTATGCCATTTAGTTACACAAATGTATCAAAATGACTGAGCACTTTAATTTTCTAATTACAAGGTAATGCCTATAAAAAAATATCATTAACTCTACAAATGAGATGGATTCCATATCTATGAGTAACGAGCCTACGTTATTGTAACGCCCCTAGATGGGGGTTAATAGTTTTAAATAAATAAAATGAAAATCAGAAAATAAAGATAAAACATCAAAGTAATTTGTCCGGGACTTAAATAGAAACTCTCAAAATAAAAAAATAAAACATAAACATATAAATAAACCACAGTTTAATGTAGCACCTTAAATTTTAATAATATACAACTGTCATCATCATCATTTCAACCCTCAACAAATCTTAATACAGTCATAGAAAGTAATTACTGATGCTTACATTATCATGCAGATCATTCTTTGCATTCGAAGCCATCCCAATGTAATATAATTACATAGCTTCCTCAACTATTTTTCTTGCAATCATCTCACACTTAATAAGTCCTAAAAAGAGGAAAATATAAGGGAATGAGCGACAACATGCTCAGTAGGGAAAACCATTACTTACCTTAAGGTTTATTTATTACCACAGTAAAACTACATGGTTAGTTAATTTACATCATATACCAGATTATGAGGTTTATTATAATCATATCTTGTGGATACCATAGTTCACCATTACCAAGTTTCATACTTATACATATATACAAATGTTACAATTCATCATTATTCCTAGGTATCCACATTACGTAAAGTAACACTCCACTTATCGAAACCCAAATGGGCGTGCTTGGCCACCCTCCAAACATTTCGAGGGTATTCCGGTGAGGGGACATCAAGTCCCGAGTCCTCACCAAGTTGATTCCTGTACAGTGCATTCTGGGACTTTCGACCCAAGGAAGCGTCATCACCTTTCCCCTATTTTACCTTTTAGGGTAATCATGTCCAAGGACGTAACCGCTGTCCTCTTCACGTCTCACCATTTCTCAATGTTCCATCATTATTTATAGAATCAATTTTCCTAACCATGCTTTCCAATTTTTAACAACATATGTTAATTCATTATGTTCCTCACTAATCAATACAGGGCGAGTTCATGTCTAGTTTCATATGTGATTCTCATATAATAGCAATTCAACATAGATACATATATCTTGTGGTAAAACAATCAATTTAAATTTCATAAAAACCTCACAAAAGATAAGTAATAGAATCCCTACCTTTCAAGCTTCTCAACAATCTTTTAATCTTGGAATTAATTAACGTTAGCTCCACACACCTTTGATCCTAAGTCGTGCATAAAGACAATTAAAACTAAAGCACAACATATAACCACATCCATAAATGAATTAAG
>CAMOHE010036696.1:0-21095 GCA_946598075.1 Artocarpus hirsutus
TGGAAAACTTACCATCCAAAGACAGTATACCATTCGGTTACACCTATGTATCCAAATGGTTGAGCGCTCTAATTTTTCAATTACAGGATAACGCATATAAGAGGATATTACTACTCCTAAAGAGAAGCTATGGATTCCATATCTATGAATAACAGGTCTACGTCATCAAGAGTCATGCCTTCAACGTACCGGCATGCATACCACTATTAAGATGTGGGTGTCACTTTTTAGCACATCAAAAGACACAAGTCAAGACAACGGGCCCACTAGTCATCTTAAGATTAAGATGCAATACAAATGATTGTCTAAAGTGAGTCGATTTGCTAAGACAGAATTATTAATCCAAATCAATTCACTTTATGTCTCGATCCAACACATCGTCACCTATGACAACGTGCCAATGTTTCTATTCACGGAGTCCACCTCTGATGGTCAAGACAAACCATCTCCCAATAGGGATATAGACAACATAACAATCTTTACATGAATAAAGCGCCCAACTTTATTCCCTCGATTGCGGATCTTATGATTTAGACTGTCACCTTAAGAATCGTGTCTTCCGCATAATCTGTCCAACATATGCCCAATTCTTAAAGGTTTAGACCGATAGTCTCAGACTATTGTTTGCTTATCATACATTCAACACATATGAATGTAAAGAGGACAATATTTGGTATATAAATAATAAATTCTTTATTGATAAAAATGTTTCCAAAAACTCATTACATTTTTACTCCTTAGGGCATACATGTCTAACAGATTGTGTCCAGTGCCTATAGTTCCATTAGACTATGACATGCACTCCAATAAGTCTACTGGCTTATTTTGCTTGTTCTTAAGTCTTACATGTGGTAATCTTTATTTGGTCAATCTTTCATAAAGGAATTAATAAGCAATCATTGGAACCCAATGGGCATATATTATCAAGCTGTAATAATTATAAATAAATTAATTCCCATTTAGTTTTTTTGTTTAATTATTAACTCTGCTGCCACTCCACTATGAATTTGAAGTTGCAGTATTGATGATATACCATTACAAGACTCCAAACTTATTCTTGTCTATGACCTCTCAAACTATGTGTATCCTTATAGGTTATCTATAATCAAGTAAAAGCCAAGTTATGATATACCTTCTAATTATATTATCTTAAAGTTCTATTATTTCACCATTGGAGAATTTATTCTTTTTACAACACACGAATAGAATATCATGCGGTCCTTATATGTATCCTGATGATCGAGGTGTAGTTATATGTTTCAAAACTTAAATAATGCCTTTGGAGGATAATATTGACATTTTGTTGGAGAGCTATGGATTTTGTATCTTTATATTATGATCTCATTGAATATAAGTTGTATGTTTAACATATTGACAACAAAGCCTTCATTTATCGAAACTCTTACTTTGACAAATCAAAGGATACAAGCTACAAATATGAAGTCATTAATCCATTTTCGAATTAAGATGACACATAAATGATTATTAAAGTAAATTGATTTAAGTTAAATGAAATTATTATAAAATTACATACACTTTAAATATAGTCCAATGTGCGACTACCATTAGGTATACTAGACCAACGTGTATTATAGAGTTAGTCCACTGCAATGGCTTACACTATAAGGAAACAGATCTTTAGTGGTGACATTTATTGTTTCTAAAGATTGATTTTTAGTCATTGCTAAAAACTAAAAGATCGACTATGTGGAAAATTGTTTTTGCTTATTGGTAATTGGCATGACTAGTATTTTCTCCAGAGTAGAGGATGGCCAATGATGCTGCTAAGGCTGTACATGTAAGCATTATTTTTTCTCACTTATTCAATACTTTTTTTTTAAACATTTATACTTTATATATTTTTCCAATTCATTCTTATATATTCTTTGTAATTACAATCTTAGATGGCCGAGGAAAAACAAACTCAACTAACACAATCAGCTAGAAGCTTGTCTGGCTTTAATGTGGATAAGCAGAGAATCATGGAGTACGTGCTTGGTAGCCATAAAGCGGTGCATACAGGAATAGGCCCAACACTTAGTACATGGGACATTCGTTCTAGTTCTTTTGCCAAATCATAGTCTTCTAGTTCTTCCCACAGCGTGCACACACAATTTCTTCAAGCATTTAGGACTGGCTTTTGACAATATTGTACAACAAAAACCTAGACATGGTTGTTGCAATGAGATGAATTGATGGCACCCTTAACTTCACAGTGCCCCAACCAGTTCTTGAGGTTGCTCCTTCTCCTATTGTAATTGATGAAGAAGATGATGACGCACAAAACTTAGAAGATTAGACGTTATGTGTGTTTTATGTATAACAATATTTGACTATATTTTATGTTTTATTTGTATTTTGCTACAACAATTAATAGAATTTTAGTAATTTATATTTAATTACCAATTTAGTTTTTAAGATAATTAATTAATTAAAAATAGGAAAACAAATATCACAAAGTAACCACTTAATTTAGATTAAAAATAAATAATTTTCCAAACAAAATATATATTAAAAAATTAAAAAATGGCTCCTTTAGCAATGACAATTATTTGTAAAAGATTTAGCGATGACTAAAACAATCTGTCATCACTAGAAAGGTATTTATATTGTTGTCACTAAAAACACAAACTCATATTTCAATTTTGAAAAAATGAAAACTTTTGGCGACGAAATTTTTATTTCAATTGTCCTTGCTAAAAGTCCGTTCTTTAGTAAACCTACAAAAGCTTTGTAGTGACTACTTGTCATTGTCAATTTTAAGCGACGACCCTATGTCGTCACTATAGATATTTTATCAACGAATTTGTTGCAATGATAGATTAGCAATGACAACTTTTAGTGACAACATTTTACTTTTTAGTAGCGGCTTTTGTTGTTGCTCAAGACCTTTTTTCTTGTAGCAAATTGGATAAATTACCTCCCTAATTGGACATAGACTCCATTGCAACCTTATCAAGAATAAAGTGTGCAATTTTATACATAGACTGTGGACTATGTATTTAGATTATTAATCTCTGAATTGGATCTATTTGCACATAAACTCTATATATGCCCATCAAGATTCAGTTCTATAAATGACAAATTGGAATTATTTTTGCAACCAATTGTATATAATTTTGCTATGTTCTAGGTATTTTAATTTCAAATTATTGAATCTAGTAATATTTTATTTTTATTTTTAGTAAATTTAAGTTTATTTATTTATATTTAATTTAGTTTGATTTGATTGATATTTACATCTAATTAATTATTTTCCCTCATTTATATAGGTAAAATTGGTGATTTGGGCAATTTTGTAAATTTGAAGCTAAATTAGGGTCAAAATATAGAAAAATTCAAATTTTAAATGTCCACTAGGGCTTTGCCTATAACACCCGTCAAATTTTCATGTAACAAATGAGTAACAACGTTATGTAATTATCTTAATGATATATGTTATAATGTCACTGACTATTTTATTTGAGGATTATGACAGGTAACGGTTACGTGGAATTGATGTGCTCAAAGTGTTCATATCATTTATGTTGTATGTTTAATAATAATTTTGTAATGAATTAATGTTTTGTTAAACTTTAGAGGGTAAGGCAGTTTGGCAGGCCAAACCTTCAAGTTCAGCAGGCTGGATTGTCCCTCATGGAATGGCAGGCTGATGGAATTTTATCGGCAGGCCAGGCCTCATGCATTCGACTGGCTAAACTATGCGGTCGGTAGGCCAAAGACTACTGATGACCAATCAGTAAAAATCACCCAAAATTGTTACATTGATGATTGGATATCATTGGAACAATTAGTTTTGATTGATTAGCATATTTTTGACCTCATTCTTTAATTTTGGCAATGGAAGGTTTGACTTTTATGATGATTTGAATTATTTGATATAGTTTCCTATTTTGAAATTGTGAAATATGGTAGGTGAGACAAAATTTGTTGACTTTCCCTTATTGCTCCCCATCTCCCATGTGAATTGACCACAATCGTAGCCAGAAAATTTTGATATTGCGGGGGAGACCATCCTTTCTATATGCCATTCTCATTTCTTTCAAGTAAACAATTCTTCTCCATCGCATTCTCTCTCTCTAAATTCTCTCAGACACTTTCTGTCTTCTTCACACTTTCTTCCCTCATGTGTTAAATATTTGTTGCAAATATTTGAATAAAACATTATTCTCTTGGATGAATTCAAAGGGAATTTGAAAAGGATCGTTTTGAGGTAAGAGTTTGTTTCTGGTTTATTTCGAAAAATTGTGGTCTATGTAAATTTTGACCCCATAACTTTGTCTAGGTATTTTTATTTGCTCTGAAATTTTAGTATGACGTTCATATATGTGTTATGCGATGTTCCTCTTAATTACACATTATTTCCATTTTTCTACGTTAAGATATGAATTTTTTCTCTCTGCCACTCACAATAAATTGTTGCTGATTGGTTGTGTTGCACAAAAATAAAAGTTTTGTTCATGAAGCAAATGAAGGTTATTTCCCACGAAATTTTACAAATATGTTCATGTATATGTTAAGTTATGGACTAGAAAGTTTGGTGACGATATGATAAATATTTCATGTGTTATGAAATTTTTATTGAAACTAGGATTTTAGACTATTTTATCGGTGAATTGTTGAACTGTTATTGCGTGAAGTTTTTTTGTATGATTTAATGAATTTATTTGGTGATGAAACTTTTTGTGCTTCTATAATTATATGTTAATAGGTTCTCGTATGAATTTTTGGGCCTAAATAAATTTATTTTAATTGTTTGAGATATGATAAATGTATGTAACTCATTGCCTAACACATTGGAAGTTATTATTGTCTTTGCCTTCTAACGCATGGTTTGGAAAGTTTTGGATTTTATTTAAAGGTATTTTTTTTTTGCTCTATTGTAATTTTAAGTGTCTAGTATATGTAGTATTTTTACGAAATTATTTTAAGATATAGATAATTTATTTTAAGAATGCAAGTATAGACTGCTCACTGTTTTGTTATTGCTGAGAGTTTCGGAAGTGTAAGTTATGTAGCTTGTTTAAATTGTCAAAAAGAATTTTTATGACTAATGAAAAATCATTGTATTATGTTTTTATGTCAACTTTGTCCCTACCATGTTTGGTGCTCAAATTTATTGCTCAAATTTAGTGTAAATTTTAAGTTTTTGAGCTATGAATTCATAGAGGTCAGGAAACATTTGTGTTGATAGTTTTGCTTTAATGTTTTATGGTTAGTGAAACATATTATGAATTAATGTTTTCAAGAGATGAATGTTTGTGTGACGTATTATGGAATTGGAAGAGGTTATGTGTTGTTGAATGATTACATGATTCCATGAAAATAATATTAATTTTTTAATGTATCTTTAAATGAATGTATAACACAAACACGCTAAGAAACGAGCACATCGAGACTTCAGTGACATCACCTACAATTCAAATTAAGGTTAAGTAAGCTACACAAGTAAGTACATTCTCACCTACAACATGATATGGTTTATAAAAGTTTGAAATTATGTTCATAATGATATCTATGATGATTTCATTTAATGTTACTTATGAAAGATTTGATGTTCAGAAGTTATGCACGTTTGATGGTAACGTATTTCAAAGTATAAAAGTATATAAATATGCATGTATATATATGTATCACCTAAATAAGTGTTGCACACCTATGTTTATACTATGTCAATGTTATGATGTCATGTTTGGTTTGGGATTAGCTACCCCTTTCCTCTCATGACAGTGCGCCTATAATATTGTTAATGGTGCAACACTTGGGACACTAAGATAAAATGAACAAAGTTTAAATATAGATAATGTAATAAAAGATATGTTCCTTATGAAATTGTGCTTAGTGCACTATTATGGTGATGATGTTCATAAAGTGTTTTTACATTGTGAGATATGAAATGTACTTACTAAGCGTTTGCGTATTAGTTTTATATCATGTTGTAGATAAGGGTAAGAAAATCATGGACTAGGTGGAGGGCAAGGAAAGGCGTGTGAGCTGTAAACGATGGATTGAAAATGAAAGACGCCAAGAAAGAAGTTTTAAAACTTATGAATTATGTTTTATTTTTATTTTATTTCTTTTTGAGTATATTTGTTTTTCGAACTTTATGGTATTGGAACTTGTTTTAAATTAATTTTTGAATTTTGATAGTCGGTCGGCTTGCCGACCATTATTGGTCAGACTACCAAAGAAATTAATCGGCCTGTCAATTGCCAAGTATCGGCCTACCGATCTTATTGATTTTGAAACTCTGTTTTACAAAGCCTCAGGTGGCCTGCCGATGGTTGAACTTTGATCTGCTAATCGAGTTCGGCCTACTAAAGCCACTACTTCATCCTGCCGAACTGTGTACGTATATTTTTAAAAATGTATTAAAAAGTTTATTCAACTTACATTGGTATTGACAAAGTATTTAAAGAATGTTTTTGATCAAGTAATTTATTAAAAAAATAATAAAAAAATAAATGTATGCTTGGATCCTAGGTATGTTTTCCAAATTATGTTTCAATCAAATAGTTTACTTTAAATAACAGTAACAAGAATGAATGTAATGATATGTATGATGTTCGTAAGGGGGCGTTACAGGCTTTGGTATTAGAGTGGAATTCTATTTTCAATTCATATCCTCATACGTCATTCCAAGTCCTCCAAGTAAGTATGTTTTAAAGTTAAATGTTAAGATGCAAGTATGATGATAAGTATAAGATTTAGTTGCCTAATGATTAATGCTCTTGTAGTGAAAACCTATCTCATAAATTAGAAGATTATTCCTAAATTCATAACTCTATTAGGAAATTAACTATGGACAGCCGTGGAAGAATGCAATCTTGCACTCAAACTAACGAAAGGCTGATGACGATGATCGCTGAGTTGCAAAGGCAACTTGAGGAACAAAGAAGGGAAATTGCAGCATTAAGGGCCAATGGTCATAATGGTGATTGACAAGGCAAGGATGTGCCGCCTCCTCCTTCTCCCTAGCCACAAGGAAACGAAGTCCCAGCTCCTATTGTTGAACCCAGACCAGTCTATCAGGAACCACTCTTAGTAAGATGGAAGAGGGTTAAGCCAACAGATTTTGAAGGTTCCAAAGATCCCCTAGTTGCTCAAGGATGGCTAAAGACGATTGAGGCTACCTTGAGACTCATGGGCTTCACAAATAACGAGAAGGTTCTTTGTGCTTCGTAATGTCTTACCATGGAGGCTAGAATTTGGTGGGGTGGAATAGAACAGAGTAGGAATGTCGATGAGATGACATGGGTTGACTTCATTCATGAGTTCAACACAAAGTTCTTTCACATGAACATTACCAGGAAGCATTATGATGAATTCGAGAACCTACGCCAAGGAGACATGTCGATAACTAATGTGGTGGCAAAATTTGATCAGCTAGCTTGCCTTTGCCCAAGGATGGTTAATGATGAGAGTAAAAGGGTCAAAAGACTAATTAGAGTTCTCAGGCTGGAGATTGCTGCAATTGTTAATGGGGCAAGTCCACCCAAAAACTATGAGAAAGTTGTTTTAAGGGCGCAACGTGCTAAGTTCCAGCTGTTAAAGCTAATAAGAAATCAGCCTTAGTCAGGTCAACCAACCAGTAATACAAATACCCCAAACTGCCCTCAATATAGAAACAACAACAATGGCAATAAAAACAACAACAACCAGAACTGGAGAAACAACAAAAGGAAGGGCAATTCTTAGAACCATTAGAGTCAAGGCAACAAGAGGCATAATGGTGGCCATTCCAACAACAATAATAGGCAGGTTCAGCCATGTACTAAATGTGGGAAGAAACATCCTGGAGAATGCCGTCTGGGGACAAACCAATGTTTCATCTGTGGACAAAAAGATCATTTTGCCAAGAACTACCCCAACCAGACTAATGCTTAAGCCTCACAGAGAGCTCCTCAAGCCCAACTCCATCAGATGCAAGCCTATTTAGAAGGGCCATTGATTAGCCAAGGAAGACTTGAAGCCGCACCTACGAATGCTTGCATCTATGCCATGACGAAAGAACAGGTGGCTGCTGAAGCCTCTAATGTGGTCACAGGTCACATCTCAAGTCTTTCTATTAATGCATATGTCCTCTTTGATGCGGGTGCCACACATTCTTTTGTATCATCATCTTTTGCTAAGAAGTTAGGGGTTCATTTAGAGCATATGAGACAGGGATTCACTACGATACTACCCTCTGGGAAGTGATGATATCTACACACTGTATGCGTATTGTTCCTCTATGGATTTCTGAAAGGGAACTTTTTATCGACCTCATTGTGATCAATATGTATGATTATGACATGTTTCTTGGAATGGATTTTCTAAGCAAGTACAATGCTACCATTGAATGTCGAAAATGAAAGGTGATCTTCCAACCAGAAGGTGAACAGAAGTTTGTGTATGTGGGTGAGTCTAGAAAGAAACCAAGCATGTTTTTGTCAGCTATGAAAGCAAGGAAATTGTTAGTTAGCGGCTGCATGGGTTACTTGGCAAACATTGTAGATAAGAGACAGGAAGAAAAAACAAGAATTGAGGATGTGGCAATAGTGCGAGAATTTCCAGAGGTGTTTCTAGAAGATTTGTCAAGTTTACCTCCTGATAGAGAAGTTGAATTCAAGATCGAGCTTGCTCCAGGCACCGACCTGATTTCAAAGGCACCTTACAGAATGGCTCTAACAGAGTTAAAGGAGCTTCATTCTCAAGTAAAAGAACTTCTTGAAAAAGGCTTCATCAGACCTAGTCACTCACCGTGGAGAGCCCCAGTATTGTTTGTCAAAAAGAAAGATGGATCTATGAGACTCTGCATTGACTATAGAGAATTGAATAAGGCGATGATCAAGAATAAGTACCCGTTGCCTCGAATCGATGACTTGTTTGATCAGTTAAAGGGTGCATCTATGTTCTCAAAGGTTAATCTATGGTCGAGTTATCACCAATTGAAGATTAAAGAAAGAGATATTCCAAAAATAGCCTTTAGATCGAGGTATGATCTCTATGAATTTATGGTTATGCCTTTTAGTCTAACGAATGCACCTGCAGCCTTCATGGACCTGATGAATCAAGTATTCAAGGATTTCCTTGATAAATTTGTTGTTGTGTTTATCGATGATATTCTTGTTTATTCGAAGAGTCAAGAAGAACATGTGGAGCATCTAAGAATCATGCTGGAGACATTAAGGAGACACAAGCTATATGCAAAATTCTCCAAGTGTGAGTTCTGGCTTGACAGAGTGTCTTTCTTGGGGCATGTAGTAGCAAAGGAAGGAATCCTGGTAGATCCTGCTAAGGTAGAAGTTGTTCTCAATTGGAATTAGCCGACGAATGCAAGTGAGATAAGGAGCTTCTTGGGCCTAGCAGATTATTATTGGAGATTCGTAGAAGATTTCTCCAAGATAGCAAGGCCACTCACCAATTTAACTCTCAAAGGAAAGAAGTTTGAATGGATAGAAGCATGCAAGAAGAGTTTCCAAGAAATGAAGGAGAGGTTAACGATAGCCCCAGTATTGGCTATTTCGAAAGGAAGTGATGGATTTGTGATTTACAACAACTCTTTTACGATGGGCCTTAGTGTAGTCCTAATGCAAAATGATAGAGTGATCTTGAGTTAGTGGCTGTTGTTTTCACACTAAAAATATGGAGACTTATATGGGATCCAGTGGAAGATCTTCACTGATCATCAAAGTCTAAAGTATTTCTTCACTCAGAAGGATCTAAATATGAGATAGAGAAGATGGCTAGAGTTAGTGAAGGATTATGATTGTGAAATCCTTTATCATCTAGGAAAAGCTAATCGAGTAGCTGATGCTATAAGTAGGAAGACAGTGGCTACGTTGATGTCATTATAAGCAATGTCTCAACCCTTAAGGAAAGAAATTCTAGACTTCGGTTTGGAACTCATAACAAGCCAGCTATCAACGCTCACTCTTGCTTTAACGCTGCACGATGAGATTTGAAGTAAGCAAGATAAGGATGTAAGCCTCTCAAGGATTAAGTAGGAATTTAAGGAAGGAAAATGTGAAGAGTTTCATATTGTGGGTGACGGAACTCTATACCTCAAGGACCACTTATGTGTTCCCAATATTGATGGCCTAAGGGAAAGAATTTTGACAGAAATTCATGACATTCCTTTTTCAATCCATCTAGGTGCAACAAAGATGTATCATGATCTAAGGGATAACTTATGGTGGTTTTGAATGAAACATGACGTTGCTATGTATGTGAAGAAATGCTTGACATGCCAGCAAGTTAAAGCTGAACACCAATGATCTACAATTAATCCAGATACTGGAATAGAAATGGGAGGATATTGCAATGGATTTCATTACCGGATTGCCTAAGGCTATGAATGGATATGATGCTATTTGGGTTGTTATGGATCAACTAACAAAGACTGCACATTTCATTCCTATCAAGATCACTTACTCTATGGAGCGGTTAGTAGAACTCTATGTTAAGGAGATAGTATGATTGCATGGAATCCCTAAGTCTATCATCTCTGATCGCGATGGCAGGTTCACGTCCAAGTTCTAGAAAAGTGTATAGATTGCAATAGGGACCAAGTTACATTTCGGTGCAGCTTTTCATCCTCAAACAGACGACCAAACATAGAGGATGAACTTGATCTTGGAGGATATACTTCAGGCTTGTACTCTCGACTTCAAGACCAGTTGGTGTAAAATGTTACCATTAGTGAAATTCGCTTATAACAATGGCCACCAGGCAACGATTGGGATGGCACCTTATGAGGCCCTATATGGGTGGAAATGCAAGTCGCCTATATGTTGGCATGAAGTTGGTGAAAAGAAGTTGATGGAAAGCATTGACAATGAAAAGATTGATTTTGTTAATGAAACCTCTAAGGTGATAAAGTTGATAAGAAGGAGAATAGAGATCGCTCAAAGTCATCAAAAGAGTTATTCTAATAAAAGAAGGAGACCCTTAGAATTCACTGTAGACGAATCTATGTTCTTAAAGGTTGCACCAATGAAAGGAGTTATGAGGTTTGGGAAGAAAGGTAAGTTGAGCCCAAGATTTATCGAACCTTATGAAATCATGAAGCAGATAGGCAAAGTAGCTTATCAGTTGAGGTTGCCATCAGAAATGCCAACAATGCATGATGTGTTCCATGTTTCAATGCTTAAGAAATATGTCCCAGATCCTACGCATGTGATTGAGCCCAAGGTGATCAAAATGCGAGATGACTTTAGTTATGAAGAAAAGCTAGTGGAGATTCTAGATAGTTTTGAGGAGTAAAGAAATTCCATTGGTCAAGGTTTTATGGCGAAATCACCAAGTGGAAGAAGCTACATGGGAACGCGAGGATAACATGAGATCCAAATATCCACAACTATTTTGAGTTTCGAGGATGAAACTCTTATAAGGTGGGGGAATTGTAACACCCGCCAAATTTTCATGTAACGGATGAGTAACGACATCATGTAATTTCCTTAATGATATATGTTATAATGTTACTGACTATTTTATTTGAGGATTATGATAGGTGACAGTCACGTGAAATTGATGAGCTCAAAGTGCTCATGTCATTTACGTTGTATGTTTAATAATAATTTTGTAATGAATTAATGTTTTGTTAAACTTTAGAGGGTAAGGTAGTTTGGTAGGCCAAACCTTCAAGTTCAGCAGACTGAATTGTCCCTTATGAAATGGCAGGCTGATGGAATTTCATCGGCAGGCCGGACCTCATGCATTCGACAGGCCAAACTGGGCGGTCGGTAGGCCAAAGACTGCCGACGAGCAATCAGCAGAAATCACCCAAAATTATGACATTGATGATTGGATATCATTGGAACGATTAGTTCTAATTGATTAGCATATTTTTGGCCTCATTCTTTAATTTTGGTAATGGAAGGTTTGACTTTTATGATGATTTGAATTATTTGATATGGTTTCCTATTTTGAAATTGTGAAATATGGTAGGTGAGACAAAATTTGTTGACTTTCCCTTATTGTTCCCCATCTCCCACGTGAATTGACTACAATTTTAGTCAGAAAATTCGGATATTGTGGGGGAGACCATTCTTTCTTTATGCCACTCTCATTTCTTTCATGTAAACAATCCTTCTCTATCGCATTCTCTCTCTCTAAATTCTCTCAGACACATTCTCTCTTCTTCACACTTTCTTCCCTCCTCCCTTAAATTTCTATTGCAAATATTTGAATAAAACATTATTCTCTTGGGTGAATTCAAAGGGAATTTGAAAACGATCATTTTGAGGTAAGAGTTTGTTTCCGGTTTATTTTTGAAAATTATGGTCTACCTAAATTCTGACCCCATAACTTTGTCCAAGTATTTTTATTTGCTCTGAAAATTTAGTATGATGTTCATATATGTGTTATGCGATGTTCCTCCCAATTTCATGTTATTTTCGTTTTTCTACGTTAAGATATGATTTTTCTTCTCTCTGCCACTCACAGTAAATTGTTGCTGATTGGTTGTGTTGCACAAAAATAAAAGTTTTGTTCACGAAGCAAATGAATGTTATTTCCCACGAAATTTTTACAAATATGTTCATGTATATGTTAAGTTATGAACTGGAAAGTTTGGTGATGATATGATAAATATTTCATATGTTATGGAATTTTTATTGAAACTAGGATTTTAGACTGTTTTATCGGTGAATTGTTGAACTGCTATCAGGTGAAGTTTTTTTGTATGACTTAATGAATTATTTGGTGATGAAACTTTTTGTGCTTCTATAATTATATGTTAATAGGTTGTCATATTAATTTTTGGGCCTAAATAAATTTATTTTAATTGTTTGGAATATGATAAATGTATGTAACTCACTGCCTAACACATTGGAAGTTATTATTGTCTTTGCCTTCTAATGCATAGTTTGGACTGTTTTGGATTTTATTTGAAGGTAAAATTTTTTTGCTATATTGTAATTTTAAGTGTCTAGTATATGTAGTATTTTTATGAAATTATTTTAAGATATAGATAATTTATTATAATAATGCTAGTATGGACTGCTCACTGTTTTGTTATTGCTGGCAGTTTTGGAAGTTTAAGTTATGTGGCTTGTTTAAATTGTCAAATAGAATTTTTATTACTAATGAAAAATCATATATTATCTTTTTATGTTAACTTTGTCCCTGCCATGTTTGGTAATCAAATTTAGTGTAAATTTTAAGTTATTGAGTTATGAATTCATAGAGGTCAGGAAACATTTGTGTTGATAGTTTTGTATTAATGCTTTATGGTTAATGAAACGTATTATGAATTAGTGTTTTCAAGAGATGGATGCATGCATGACATATTATGGAATTGGAAGAGGTTATGTGTTGTTGAATGATTACATGATTTCATGAAAATAATATTAATTTTTTATGTATCTTTAAATGAATGTATAACATGAACACAGTAAGGAACAAGCACATTGAGACTGCGGTGACGTCACCTACAATTCAAATTAAGGTTAAGTAAGCTACACAAGTAAGTACATTCTCACCTGCAACATGATATGGTTTGTAAAAGTTTGAAATTATGTTCATAATGATATCTATGATGATTCTATGATGATTTCATTTAATGTTACTTATGAAAGATTTGATGTTCAAAAGTTATACATAGTTGATGGTAACAAATTTCGAAGTATAAAAGTATATAAATATGTATGTATATGTATCTATCACCTAAATAAGTGTTACATACCTATGTTTATGCTATGTCAATGTTATGATGTTATGTTTGGTTTAGGAATAGCTACCCCTCTCCTCTCATGACGGCGCGCCTATGATGATGTTAATGGTGCAACACTTGGGCCCCTCAGATAAAATGAACAAAGTTTTAACATGGATAATGTAATGAAAGATATGTTCCTTATGAAATTGTACTTAGTGCACTATTTTGATGATGCATATGATGATGATGTTCATAAAATGTTTTTACATTGTAAGATATGAAATGTACTTACTAAGCGTTCGCTTATTAGTTTTATATCATGTTGTAGATAAGGGTAAGAAAATCATGGACTAGGTGGAGGGCAAGGAAAGGCATGTGAGTCGTACAGATGGATTGAAAATGGAAGACACCAAGAAAGAAGTTTTAAAACTTATGAACTATGTTTTATTTTTATTTTATTTCTTTTTGAGTATATTTGTTTTCCAAACTTTTAGGTATTGGAACTTGTTTTAAATTAATTTTTGAATTTTGATAGTCGGTTGGCCTATTGACCATTATTGATCAGACAACCGAAGAAATTAATCGGCTTGTTGATTGCCAAGTATTGGCCTGCTAATTTTATTGATTTTGAAACTCTGTTTGGCAAAGCCTCGAGCAACCTGCAGATGGTTGAACTTTGGTCTGCCGATCGAGTTCGGCCTGTCGAATTGTGTATGTAGATTTTTAAAAATGTATTAAAAAGTTTATTCAACTTACATTGGTATTGACAAAGTATTTCAAGAATGTTTTTGATCAAGTAATTTATTAAAAATAAAAAATAAAAAAAATAAATGTATGCTTGGATCATAGGTATGTTTTCCATATTATGTTTCAATCAAATAGTTTACTTTAAATAACAGTAACAAGAATGAATGTAATGACATCTGTGACGTCTATAAAGGGGCATTACATCACCACGCATAAGCTCTTCCATGCTAGCATATGCGCACCAGTTGCAACGCCTTGAAATTAATTAAATGTTATTAATGTGTAAAATGGTAGATTAGTGTGCCATAATGAATATTTCCAAAACTTAATTTGATCATTTTGTGGAACCTCTAAATTAATGTTACTTTTTATTATTTTAGTGATTTTAATTATTTATAATTAATTTTTATTTGTTATTTTGAATTTTTAAACAAAACAATTTGACAAACACTAAACATGTCTCATTTGAAATCAGTGTGTTGCTGCACACGGTTTTTGTGTAGGTTGCAACCTTTTCCTCTCTCTATTTGATCTCTCATTCACTCCCTCTTTCCCTCATTCACGCTCTCTCTCATTCTCTCTCTTCCTCTTTCTCGTCTCTCTCATTCTCACACTCTGTCTCTCTTTCTCTCTCAATTTTTCTCCAAAAATCTTGAAAGAAAAATCAAGCCCAAGCTTCGGGTTAGTGGATTGATGGCTCGGGAACACGATTTAGTAACCACAACTTTGATTTAAAGCTTCGATTCGAGGTTAGATTCAAAATTTCTAAACTTTTTAAAATTTTTCAAATTTCTTAGTATTTTGAAATTTAAGCTTTCTAAATCTTAGAAAACCTTCAATCTAGGTTAGAGGAACTTAGAATAACTAGAATCTAAGCTTTGTTTGATCAAAAATGAATTTAAATCAAGATTTTCTATTTTTCTTCAATTTTGGGATTTTTCAAAATCTTTATGCAAATCTTGTTTAAATTGATTCCATAGTGTTTTATAATGTTTTTCTATCATCTAGATATGATTTCCATGACTGAGAACTGAGAAAAACAAGTTGAAATGAAGAATTGGGCTCGGGAGGCTGAGAACCCGTGCTTGAAAATTTCTAAAATTTTTCAATTCGGCAGGCCGAACTTGATGTTCAACAGGCCGAATTCATGAGTTTGGCAGGCTAGATTCATACGACCGACAGGCCAAACCTGGAAAAGTTTGGTCGATCAAACCTAGACTTTCAGCAGGCTAAGTTGCATAGTTCGGCCGGCCGAAGCAAAGCGACCGACAAACCGATCGGGCATGGTGAGATTTTATGATTTTTCACCCGTTTTTGCCATTTTGGACCCCGATTAAGATTTTAACATTACAGTATGATTTTATAAACTTAAATGGCACACTAGGACACCATGAAATAGTTTAACAACATAGAATATTTTAAGCTAAATACTGATAGACCTAGTTTCCATTTAAGGTAGTTCGTAGATCTACAGAGCTAATGTATAGCGGACCAGGATTACAGTGTGGGATGCTGGCACGAGTATTAAGGTAGGACTTCCACCCTCTCCTTGGTAACTTAGTTTTGAAAATGATATTGGCATAAAAAGGATTTTCATTAAAATATTTTCAATGATGATTTGACAATGGTTTTCATTAACTGCTTTTATAAACAATGGATCGAGATGATTTTCACGATAGACTTCATAATAAATGTAAATGATTATATTTGGTAAAAAGAGATTTTAACAATTATAGAAAGATATATATGTATAAATATATTTAAGGGCATGATGCCATATCAAAGATCGGGTCGTGTTGAGTGTGACCTTGGGGACAGGTCTTGAAACCCAACTAGGCCACTACAGTAGTGTTACTTCTATGGTTTGCCTAGGAATAAGAAAATGATATTCTTTCTGGTCGACCAAAGTATGGTTTTTGGTAAGAATGATTTTATTGAATTTTATTTATTCTTTATTTCAAGTCTATTTTATTTAAATAATTTCTTGATTAATGAACTTTCCTTTTTTAAAATTTAATGTCTTTAAAATACAATCCTATTGAGCCTTCCGCTCACCTTTTATTTGTTTTCAAATCTTTTCCCCCTCTAGGTGGATTTCAGCTTAGGATCGGAGAAGAGTCTGTTAATCATACTTGCAACTAGTAAAAGATTTGGGTAGGTTGTAGTATAAATACTCCAAGGCATGTATAACTTTAACTTTCTCTTTTACTTTGGACTGTGGTTGTAATTTAATATTATTAGTATTATGTGTGTGTACAAGATGTGGGTTAGTGGGATCCATCCTCGTTTCTCCTTATTTCTTAATTATTAATTCCTTATTGTTTATTTTGTTATTCTTATTTGCTTAGTAATTATAATTTCTCGCTCTTAAAAAGTTTTTAAAATTATCACTTCTTCTTAAATAATTAATTAATTCTTAAATTCATGATTTAACTAAATTTCTACTTAAATAACCTAATTAAACTGTCACATCACCTCCCGTACTTTGGGGCGTGACACCAGAATTCATAAGATTAGGTCCTAATTAGCCATGATAACAAGTACAATTCGTGCCCAGATAGTAACGCGCGCGTCTAAGGACAAACACAACTAAGGCTCACTACTCAGCACACACCACGTAGCTTCAATGTTAGCGCCCATTCCAACCTACATAAGATCCCATGCGATGTAATTAATGTTCCTTCTGTGCTCCTGTGCATTCGAGCCCTAATGCACGCTAATTTTCCTTTTTTGGCATGGGAAATCAACAAGAAAAAAATTATTTAAAAGGGGATATCAGAACCATTTCTTGGGACCTGAAGACCATTTTTAGGGAAGCTTGTCCCAAAACAACAAGAAAAATGAAGAACGAAAATAAATTTATAGTCTAGTTTCGATTTTTAGTTTTAAGATTTAGATTTTTATTTTCATCTAGACACAATTGGAGAGCATTTTTGAAGCTACAAAAAGAAAGAAAAAGAGGATTAGGGAAGAAGGAGATTAGAGTTTGTGAAACCTCCTTTTTGGTGATTCTTTCTCTCTCTTTTTTTTAATTTTTATACATTCAAAGTATGCTTAAACATTAGTATTATTTATGTTTATTTATAATTTTATTTTCATTTATGTATTAGTTTTGTGTCCTAGGGTCTAATGAATCCTATTAATGGATTTTGATTTATTTTGCTCTTTTGGATTTGTTTTTAATTGTTAGATATTGTCTATTCTATTATGTGCTTAATGTTGATCAATAATAGGGTATCATGTACAATTTGGAACAAAAATATATGCAGGTGTCGTAATTGTGGATGCTTGAACTTATTGAGCTTATGTTAATTTATTCCTCATAGGAATATAGGGGTCTTAGTTAATATGAATATTCCTACTAGTTTATTTGAAGAAGAAAGTGGGTAAGTTTGTGCATTCGGCTAACAATTCCATTAATCAAAACTAATCACTTAAAAGGTAAATTTAATTCAGTGAAATTAATTAGGTGAAAATGGATTTCTAAGCTTAGCCTTACTATTTTAGTTTAGTTTCATTTATTTTATTTTTATTATTTCATTTTATTTTCTTTTTAATTCATTATTCAAATAATTTTAGAGTTACTATAATTTTAGTAATTAACAAATATTAAACACAATTTACATGGGAATCATACGATATTCATCATTATATTACATGTTCATGTGATATTGTGCACTTGCAATTTTCAAACAAACATAGATCACATGTTGACTTATGAAAGTAATATAAAGACCATTATGAATATATGAAATATTCACATTATTATTTATTTCACCAAAAATGTCATAAATACAATTAAAGTATTTATTTCTTAAGGCACTAATCCTAGCAATTTCCTAGTTGTCGTAAACAAGTAAATGTGACATATTGTACATCCCCATGCCTTACATCCTTGACTGCCTAGGCCATGGTAAAAGTATAGGCACGATTGTACTTGGATACCAATTAGCAAAACCATCACATTGTCACCCTACAAAAATACAAACAATATATTTACTCCTCTTGTGGTGTCCTAAATCCTTGGTATTAACTATAGTCACACTATTATTGCAATATAAAACAATAGTTTTAACCATAATAGGGGGACTACCTAAAAATCTCCAAGGAATTTTTATATCCACACAATTTCCTTAAATGCATCAATGACAACCACAAATTTTGGCTTCCGTAATAGAATTAGTATTTGCTAGATTGTTTGATATTTCTCCCACTAAGGCTCTACCTCCTGAAGTAAAATAGACCCTTAAGTAGATTTTCTTAAATTAATTATAATCCTGTATTCTTATATTATATTTCATCCAATTACTCTTCATTAACAGTCTAGATTTAATCATTCATTTAATTATGCACTATTTAGATTATTATATATGCTTAAATTATATCTTTTTGTACACTTACATATAATATTTAAGGTAGCATAAATAATCAAGTAATTTTCATGATTTTTATAAAGCAAACATGCATGTAAAGGTATAAAAAATAATTAACCCATTTATTAAACCTATCATTTGTAGATATACTTTTTTTCCTCATTAATGAAAATTATTTTATTTTGTGCATAAAAAAACATTCATCATTTATTTCTGTAGGGTTTGTTCGAGTTGAAGGTTCGTTCGTCTAAAAATATTTATAAAAACATTTTGAGCACTATAAAGATTTCGATATATGTGTCACCAAGATTATTATTACATACATGGTTAGAGAGGGAAAAATTAAGAACCGAAAACAGACAAAAAGGATGAGGATTGGAAGTGAATGTCTACAAGTTATTTTGGAAATAAGAAGTGGCTGGCAAGTAATATGAAATAAGAGATATATATCAATATGAGATATATGGATTTTGATATATATATTTATATATATATATATATTGTTGTGGAATAATAGATATATATATTGAGATATACATATTTATATATATTGATTTATAAATACATATATATTGATATATATGTATATATATTGATATATATATTCATATATATCGGCATAACATATGTGAATTCTCATATATATTGTTTATATGTTTCTTTGTTTTGAAAATTTTTGAATAGTTGATATTATAGGGGAGAAATGGTGCTGAAATGTTTCTACTATATGATTTGCGAGGCCATTTTACTTTTTTAATATCCCATCCTTTTCAATTACACAAAAGAAGTGCAAGGGTGCTGCAATTAATCAGACTGATCTACTATACAACCATGTGGGGGGCCACAAACTTACAATTCATTTGAATGGCATCAAGGCAATTCTCCTCTCCAGAAGTATCTTTTGTATTAAATCTTTCAATTTTTTGGATTAACAGTATGTGATGGTTCTATTTAGAGCACACAATCAAGCTCAGAATTTATGATTTCAGATGGGTATTTTCATGTTGGTAAATCAACTCATCAGATTGCCAATTTAGGAGCCAAGCAGAAGCAAATTTATGTAAGAATGCCTCGTTCTTAATCATTACATCTTGTTATGTGTTTTATTTTTCTTTATAAATCTACGACGCTTTGAATCAAACCTAACTCTACGCTTCTAGTTAGGCGACCAAAGGGCTTAGTCAGATACAAACGGGTTCCAAATTAGGATCTAATGCAGAAAGAGAAGTTTACTAACAGGCCTTTGTGAGTCAAAATTATGAAAAGCATGGTTTTATAAATGTGGCATAATTTCTGTTCCTCGAACGAAGTTACGATATAGATATTCTCGAGGCTTTAAATGGCAACAAACTCTAGAGATCCTTAATAACCAAGTCCAAGACTGGCAGATTACACATAAAGACTACTAATGTCATATGGAAAATATAGAGGCGCAAGAGTGTCACGCCCCGGAGTACGGGAGGTGACGTGGTGGTTTAATTAAGTTAATTAAATAACGTTTTAGTTAAAAACAGAGTTTAAAATTTGAATTTATATTTAAAAGTGTTAATTTTAAAATTTGTTTAAGTAGAATAATTTAAGGAATTAAAATAACCATTACGATAATTAAATAAACGAAAATAACATAAAACAGTTAAATATGGGGTGGAACGCGTATGGGTCCCATGGCCCACATATTGTGCACACACATATAGTACTGACAATATTATGATACAACCACAGCCCAAAATAAAAGAGAAGTTAAAATCTTACATGCCTTGAATTGTAATTTAACCTACCAAATTCTTCTACTGATCGTAAGTCCGGTCGGCGGACTCTTCTCCAATCCTATGCTGATATCCACCTTGGGTTAAGATTTTAAAACAAATAAAAATGTGAGCGAAAGGCTCAGTAGGACTATATTTGAAAATTATTCAATTTTAAGAGAAATTTTGTAAACCAAATAAATATATATAAAACGAGCTAGAACAATTAAACAGGTAAATAATTAAATGAGAATTTAATAAAAATATAATCTTCGCAAAATAATTCAAACAAATCAACCAGAAAGAATACCGTTTTCCTTTCTTGGGCAAACCATATGTAATTCACCACCGTAGTGGCCCAGCTGGGTTTCGGGACCTGCCCCCAAGGTTGTTCACTACACAACCCGATCTCTGATATGGCATCATGCCCTAAAATATATACATATATATCTCTCTGATTCACAAAATCTCTTCTTTACCAGATATAATCATTTATATTCATTATGAAGTTCATTATGAACATTTCTCAAACAACCGTTTGTAAAGATGTTTAAACAAAATCATTTCCCAATCTATCATTGAAAACATTTG
>CAMOHE010036703.1:0-14892 GCA_946598075.1 Artocarpus hirsutus
TATGGTTAATGGACAAGATTGTTGAGATGCATAAGGTTTTGATAGCAAAATTCATGAGCTCATAAGGTATAATTCATATTTGTAAAGTTTCATATATAGCCCAAGTGGGAGATTGTTGGATCAAAATCCAATATATGGGCTAATATATTAAATAAATATGAATTAAAGGCTATCAGATAAGGTTGCCCAATTAAAAGTGATCAAATTTGGGCTTTGGGCTTTTAATGCATCATTAAGTATAGGCCTCCTATGTGTAGAGACCAAAAGGGTAATTACCAATTTTATGATGGGCTAAATTGGTAATTAAGGATAATTGCTAGAGTTTAGCAATTATATAAAGGGGTTGTGGTCCCTAAGTCAGTACGTACATTATTTTTTCTGTTCCCCATCTACAGAGAAATCACAGAGCATTCTGAAAGGAGGATTTACGTACCAGACTTGGAAGATCCTCAACCAAAAAACTCTAGAATCACATTCAACAATGGATTCAGGTTAGCTTCCGCATCTTATTAATATTCTTGATAATTTGACATGAATGATTCTGGGTGATGATGGTTTTCATCACAATTTTGTTCTAATAATACAACGTTAATAAATCAGCATTTAATATAAAAAAAAATTAACTTGCCATTGCAACAATAAATGTTAAAAATTACCCTGAATAATGAACCAAATAACCAATAGATATAAAATCAAATATGGGTTGTATATTTTGTAGGAAGTCAAGATGGGAACAAATAATACCTACAAAAGAAAAAAATCAATCGTGCAAAAAAGAAAGGATACGCCTAAAATTAAACATTGGGGAAAAATGGGCAAACTAAATCACTAATTATAAAAATAAAAAAATAAAAAAAGAAAAAGAAAAAGATAGTATTGTAATTTTGTATAGAAATAGACAATTTTAGACTCAATAAGCATAAGTTGGACACTTTCAGTAATTACTTTTAAATGGCTGTTGTAAATATTAGCCCATGCAGCATAGCCACAATTAAATGTCCAGGGGTATATGCCCCCACTAAATCTTAAAAATTAATTTTTAACCCTAAAATTCTTATGAAATTTTAATCATGCCCCACTGTATAATTAAATTTATCATTGTGTCAGTGCAAAAATTATCTCTATTTATTTTCATAGTGGCCTATTTAAAAAAATTTTCCAACACAATCACTGACTTGTCATTTGATTAGCCCCATTGATTAGTCTCCTTGCCCAAGGTGGCTCGTTTTAGTTTTACCCCAACCAAAACTTTTTTTTTTTGAGGTGACCCAACCAAATTTTTTTTATCACCTTTTTCCTTTAGTTTTCCCTGTGAATTATTCTAATTATGATTTTTATATGAGATTGTTTAAAACATTTCAATGACACTATTAGATAACATCATAATTTTAAGGAAAGTAAATCTTAGGAAGTTACTTGAACTCAATTAGAAGCTTTAATGTATTCGGGTTAAATATATATATATATATATATATATATAATGGTCATAAAAAATAATTATATTATAAAATTTTGGTTTTATTCACACTTCTCTTCAAAAATATTCTTGGCTCCTCCTTTGTATGTGGTGTTTAGGAAGTATGAAATTAGAAAATTAGGGAATAAGAACCTTTGTGAAGGTCTACCACGACATCAACTGTAGATGAGGCCCAATGATGGTGGAGCCTTGGCAATAGGAATTTTTCAAGTTTTCAACAATGTATAAGTGTCATGACCATATTGTTTATGCATTAATAGATAATCTCAGTTAATTTTAGAAATGGTTCTTGACTTTTATCTTCAATCTTATCTCAAAGCCTAACTTTTAAACGTATCAACGACTCTTTGATCTATTGATTTATGTTGGGCATTAAATATTGGCATTATTTTACTTATAGTAAGATCTGTTTTTTTATTTGCTCACTGCAGGATTTTAATACTCGTTGGATTTGGTTTTGGAAGGTTTCGGAATATTCATTACTTGGTCAACTTGCTTTCTTTGTTTTGTTTCGTATTCTTATAAGTCAATGAATGTAGATTTATGATTTCATTATTTTAGGAAACTGTTTTAAGACAGTCAATTGGTTTGATTTGTTCAAAGTAAACTTTTGATAATATTTAAAAAGTTGAAATTAGATGAGTTACTTGATTTGCAAATACGTTGTGTTTTGTACTATGACTTATACGAAGATCTCCGTTAGAATCACGTTGCATTAAATTGGAGATTTCAAGGTTTTATCTCATGTTGATTTTGTTTCCAGATTTGCAAATATGTTGCCATATCAATTACAACAAGATCAGCTACAGAATTTGGACAAAGGATTATTTTGAAGATCTCATTAGCTGGTATTTTTGGCTATTTATTGTAACACCCCAAAGTTAATTAAGTGTAATTAGAGTGCTAAATAGTAGATTAGTGTACCATAATAAGCATTTTAAACTTAATTTGATTATTTTGTGAAAATTAAGTAACCTTGTGTATTTTACTCTTTTAATAATTTTTAATTATTTCAAATTATTTTTAATTGTTAATTTAAATTTCAATGAAACAATTTGATTTGAAAACATTGTGTAGTTACACACAGTCTTGTGCAACCATTTTTCTCTCTCTTCTTCTATTTATTTCATTTCTTTCTCTCTCTTCCTCATTTTCTTTCTCACTCTCTTTCGGTTCCTCTCTCACTCTCTCAACCTCTCTCTAAAATTTTGAACCTAAAATTTGATTTCAAGCATCGGGTTAGCAGATTGGAGGCTTGAGAACTCGATTGGACGATTTCAAACTCGTTTTAAAGCTTTGATTCGAGGTTAGTTTTTAAAATTCAAAAGTTTTTTTATTTTTCAAATTTTCTTGTATTTTGATATTCGAGCTCGTTTGAGCTTAAAAAAGCTTCAATCGAGGTTAGAGTAACTTAGAATAACTAGAATACAAACTTTGTTTGATTAAAAACGGATTGAAATCAAGATTTTTCATTTTTCCTCTATTTTCTCTATTTTCTGATTTTTGTGAAAATCTTGCTTAAATATTGTTTTAATGAGTTGAAAAGTGTTTAATGATATTTATTTATCAATTTTGATCATTATCCATGCCTGAGAACTGAGAAAAACAAGTTTGATTGAAGATTGGGACTCAGGAGGCCGAGAACCCATGCGTGGAAATTTCTGGAATTTCCCAGATCGGCAGGCCGAACTTGATCTTCGACAGGCCGGATTCATACCATCGGCAGGCCGAACCTGGAAAAGTTCATCTGACCACACTTGGATTTCTGATAGGCCGAACTGTGCAGTTCAGCCGGCCGAACCAAGGGAACTGACAAGCTGACCGAACATAACTCAAATTTTGTGATTTTTCACATGTTTTCACTGTTTTGAACCCCAATTGAAATTTCAACTTTATAAACTGATTTTATAAACCTAAGTGGCACACTAGGACACCATGAGATGATATAATAATCTAGGATATCTCGGGTTAGATACTAATAGACCTAGTTTTCATTTAGGATTATGCGTGGATCCACGGAGCTAACGTATAGCGGACCGGGATTACGGTGTGGGACATCAACACGGATATCGAGGTAGGACTTCTACCCTTTTACTTTGGTAGCTTGATTTTAAAAAAATGATTTTGATCAAAAAGGGATTTTCAATAAATGTTTTCAATAATGGATTGAAAAAGGATTTCATTGGTTATTTTCTACAACAGTAGAATGAGATATTTTCATAATGAACTCCATAATGAATGTAAATGACTATATGTGGTAAACGGAGATTTTAATAATTATAAAAATGACATATGGGCATGATGCCATATCAGAGATTGGGTCGTGTAGTGAACAACCTTGGGGGCAGGTCCCGAAACCCAGCTGGGCCACTTCGGTGGTGAATATTTGGTTTGCCCAAGAGAATTAAAAGGTACTCTTGACAAACTGTTTTTAATAAAATTTTAGTAAATGAAAATACTTATTTGATTTATTTAATTATTTATTCTTTAAGAAAGTTCTATTAGAATATTTATTTGTTTATTTTAAATATAGTCCTACTGAGCCTTTCGCTCACGTTTTTATTTGTTTTAAAATCTTACCCTAGGTGGATATCAGCTTAGGATCAGAGAAGAGTCCGCTGACTAGACTTACGACCAGTAGAAGAATTAGGTAGGTCAAAGTACAATTCAAGGCATGTAAAATCTTTAACTTTCTTTTATTTCTGGACTGTAGTTGTATGGTAATAATGTTAGTACTACATGTGTGTGCACAATATGTGGGCCAGTGGAACCCATACTCGTTTCATCTCATATTTAAATATTTTTAATGTTCTTTTTATTTGCTTAATTATTATGATGGTTTATTTTATTTCCTTAATTTATTCTCTATGAACGATTTTAAAATTATCTCATTTTTATTTATAAATTACATCCTAAAACCCAATTTTTAACTAAATCTTTATTTAATTAACTTAATCAAGCCACCACGTCACTTACCATACTTCAGGGCATGACATTTATATCGAGTCTCACAATGGTCTTAGCAATGAGAATTGTATAAAGATTATTTGTGAGTGTTTTTCTTTTTAAGTTTCTTTAGGAAAAGAGTCTTTAAGTTTTTGGGAGAAAGCTTCATGTGTTGAAGGGATTATAACTTAAGTCGAACATAGGCATCATACTTAAAGAGGGAGTCTCGAGATGAATAAGTCCAATTGATTTGTAATTTTGTTTACTTACTAAAGTGTTCATACATCTGGACATGGCCCTATAGATGTAGGTGGTAACCGAACCGCAGCACCAATCTCTCGTTTCTATTTATTATTATATTCATTATAAATTTCTTATAACAAACTTAAACATAAGTAAATCGGATAACTAGTACGTACAACTTGTTTTAGTTTTAGTCCTTTTCATTTGAGCATTAAAGACAAAACAAAATATAAATAATAGTCAATTAACAGAGTATTATTTTACATTTTTATATCAAATTCATGAGCATATTCCGTATTCTATTAGTAAAATATTATTTTTTTGGTCAGTATCAACTTCATATTTTTTCATCGTTTTTACACCAAACTGGTAAAAAAGACTAAAAAATTGAAATAAGCTGCTAGATCATGGAATAAGTTTAGGACTTTTTAAAACTCAAGGACTAAAGTGAGACTGAGGTAAAGTTTAGGGATAATTTGAGAGATTAACCATTTTTATATGATTATCTATATTATACAGATAGGCACTTATTAGTATAATGTAATAAACACATCTTAAAACATAAAATAGCAGAGTCTCAAATCAGACACTCAAACCAATCAAACGCTTGTAATGTTTTTCAATTACCGATGTAACATAGACCATATGTTCGTGTAACACTTAGTTTACTTAAATGTACATAGACTATGTTCGTGTAACACTTAATTTACTTAAATGTATCCCTTAATATTTTAAGTGTTGGACTACATTTACAAGTGTTACACTAAAGCAATTTGAGTATTACTCAAATATTTGAACGATGTTATATTGACAAACAAAAATAGTATAAGTACCTCACTGGGCCGAGTATCTGACTGGAGATAATTTCTAAGGTTGTAAAGATAAACGAAAAGAAAAACAGAGAGGGGTATATAATGTTACAAAGGAAAAGTAATAAAAAAACGAAAGATAAAATGATAAGAAAAAAGAGAGAGAAGTAAATAAAAAGAGAGAGAATGAACGAAGGAGTCATACTTGTCACACATAAAAAAAGAGTGCCAAAACATCTATTTTCACTTTTTGCATATAGTAGTTATCAGTACCTGTTTCATGATTTTTTTTATCTTATTTTTATAATACGAATACGTAAAAATTCTTTTAAAATTTATTTTCATTCATTTACTATTCTCCTAGTAGTTTAGTTAATGAAAAACAAAGTTTATTAGATAACGGCAAAATATAATAAGAAAACTTAAACAAAGTAAAAAAAAATAATGTACTGTCCAATTCACTTATTTTTGCCCTAAATTATTTTTGTTTTTAAGCTTTCAACCCCGGAAAGAGAAGAAAACACACACACACAAACAAACAAACAAATAAACCCTCTCCATTTTGCCAATGCAAAAAAGCCGTCTTTTCTTGCTAGGAGAGTGTTTTGGCTTTCTTCTTCACGAAATGATGTCACAGCAGTTGTGAGGGAAAAAGCTGTTAGATTTTGGACAAAGTTTGCTAAAGAGGAGAAAATCTTCCATTTTAGAGGGGAAAAACGTAAACGCAAAAAATGTAGTGCGTTTCTAGGAAGTAAGCCTCCGTAAGGGGTTTGGAGTCACGCTGAAGGAGGAGTCACCATAGGTGGGGGAGGATGCTGCTAGCTTCTGGACGATGGTCATTGGAGGTGGAAGGAATAGGGGGGCTTCGTGCCATCGTCGTACAAGGAGAACGAGGAGTCATCTTAGGGGGTGTTTGGCAAAGTGGTGGGAACTGCGGTTCCCACCACAAAATCAGTTATGAATAGTAAAAAGCTCTCACATGCTACAGTAACAATAAAAAAAAATTGCTACAGTGTAAAGACAGTAAAAGTGGTTCTCATCATTGGTTCCCACCACCTTCCAAACACCCTATTAGTTTTTCCCTTTAATTTATAATGTGAATTAATTATGATATCTAGTGGCAGAGCTAAACAATTTTTCAAACGGCTTAATAGAACAAAGATTTTAAACTAAAATTACAATGTAATTATAGTTTTTCAAAATATTATACCTATTTTGCTTTTATTTTCTCTATTTTGTTTTCTTCTTAATAAACTACGCATGTGATAGATTTTAATTTACTTTTCAAAACTTTGTGCCCTAAAAAGTATAAGTTTTTGTAGTACTATAGATTTAAAGTTTTAACTTTAAAATATGAGTATATTTTAAATAACATTTTAGCATATAATTGAATATTTTTAAAAATTCAACTACCATAATGCAATTTATAAGATTTGAGGGGAACAAATAGTTTAAAAAAATAGTAGAAATACTTTTTAGAGAGGCAAAATTAGGAGCCATTAGGCTCAGAGGGGCAATTGCACCCATTGGCTTAATATAACCTTGCCTTGCTTATATTGATCTAAAATGAAAGCTTACAATGTAGTAAGGATGAAAATATCCATGATATTATTGATATTTCCACGATAATATTCATAAATATCGACAATATCTATATTTTGAAATCTCGACATAGATATATAAGAAGGATTTCTTCTACAATGTTTGTAAAATATCCACAATACTTGTAATATTAGTAAATATCCATGAAAATTCAGGATATTTTTTAGAAATTTCTACAGAATGTTCGAAAAAGACTAAGAAAATTTGCTTTTTTGCACAAAAATCAATTTTGTATGACTTGTTTAATTTTTTTCAATAAAATGTGATACATATTTCTAAAAATAATATAAAAAACTTATTTAGTCTTTTAATAATTTTTACTTTTAAAATAAATAGTTTGTGACTCCTTTGTAAAGCTTAATATCGTGTTACATATAGATATGTGTACTATTTTTTTACTATTTATTATTCTTCATGGAGCATATAAATTTTATTACGATTCTGACAACACTGAGATGATGATGATGATCATCGAGAAGATGACAATGGTGGGATGGCGAAGATAATGATGATGGGAAGTATGGGAGGAGAGAAAGTACAATGTCTAGTAAATACTCTTAGTCCACTCACCGGCGAAGAAGTGTTTATGCATGCTACATAAGATGAAGATCATGGTTGTAGAGTAGCAAGTGACAGCATTGGGACAATTGAAAAGAAGGCCAAATGAGAAACTGATAGGGATTCTATCTCCTTGAGTTTTGACTCCATAAGCTTAGGGACTAACTAAAATTTTTATAGTATCATATTCTTTATGGTTTTCAAATGGAGATAAGTTTAGAAATACAAAACCAAGATGTTTTACATATACACACACTTATGCATCCTCCACCACATATTAGTGTTGAGATGTCATTACAAATCTATGAAAGCTACTCATCAAGTTAGATAAATGAATAATATTCAATGTATGAGTTCATAGTAAAAAGATATCAAGAAACATATATGTGGCACATTTCAATAATAACCTCCAAAACTATTCAAGGATAATATACTGGCAAATGTATTGTTTAGATCAAAAATCAAAACCTACATTATGTTTTCTAACCGGCTAGAAGATCCTTTTGATATTGAAGACATTTGAAGTTTGTGCATATTTTATTATGTTCAGTGGTATTTTTATATACTCTATTATATTATTATACCTTGTTTGTAATAAGCATGTAAAATGATATTAGAATCATAGTCAATAGACATATAATGATAGTATCATTTTATAGTAAGCAATATAGCACTTATATTAAAGCAAAATTGTATTTTTATGTTATTAATTTCGTTCAAACTAAGTAACATTGATTATTTTAACATTATACAAAGGTGTAAGAAAAAATTGCAAGTTTTTCTCAAGATTTTCATTTTTTCCTGAATATTTGTCAACATAGACAATGTCCACGACATTATCCGTAAATCAAAACCTTAATAACCTCAACGACATTGACATTTTCATCCTTACAATGTAACATAATTTTACTTTATACCATAACACGTGAGATTGATACTCTTTGCAGTTTGAACTCTAGAGTTAACCACTCTCCTAAACATCCTAGATAAACTAATAAAATTATTATAGCTTACCAAAGGAATGATAAAGCTCAATAGATAATCAAGAAATCAATTTTTTTTTAATAATGGTTAAGAAAATAGAACCACATTGATAATTTATTATAAAAGTAACATTGCGCATAAATCTTCAAGGATATACTCTCATCCTATGGTCTAGATGGCCTCCTCACCTGCAAACTCAAATTATAAGCGTGAGAAGCACAAATTTGATATATAAATAAATAAATAAATATATATATATATATATTTATATAGCATAAAATTCAAGTAGACCGCCAACGAGGATGAAAATTCTCCAATTTGCTCATTTCTCTTTTCCAAGTAGACCTATTCGGCCTAAAAGATTGAAAATTTACACAAGCTTATCTATAATTAACACAAGCATATATAACGCGCATATATAATTCACATATACGTATAACGTGTTTAAGTTCTTTGGGTTTTTGAACCACAAATTTATCAGTAGAGATCAATTCGCATATCATTAGTCAGGTCAAGGGGGAAGGCAAGTCCTATATTTTCACAAACATTACTCATTTCATTCCATCCAAACAAAACAATTTATGGGAAGATTGGTTTTACAAACTACCAAACAATTTTCTTTTAAAAAAGGTGTGCCTCGCGACAGATGTGTTGCTCTGTTTTCACATGTACTTTCCCATGAGATGCACATTTTCTAGCTTAGAAAAAAAAAAAAGGCTCCTTTTTACTGGTCAATTTATTTGCAGTGTCACTCCATCTTTTCTTGAATTGCTTGCTCATTGCTGCAATGGCATATACTATGTACACAGACTAAAAATCGCTTGAAGACGAAACCTTCTGCTTTCCCTTGGGAAATTCTCTATGCAGTCATCTTCCTAGGGCTTACATGGCCTCAAATAGAACCCGATGCTCCAGTAGCTCCGATAGAACGTTCCTCATTTTGTCGATAGAAACGGGTTTAAGAATAACTCCATCCAGACCAAATCTGATGTAGTTGTCCTTTGTCGACTTGTCTGTGTTCCCAGTAAGTGCTACAACCAGCGGTCTTTCACGATGTTTTCCAAATCTTTCACGTATGTGGCTGGCAAGTTCATAACCATCCGTGCACACATCCACAAACACCACTTTGTGTTCCAGGGACACAATGCGCAAGCACTCATCAGCGGAGCTTACCGTTGTCACATCACATCCAAGATGCACAAGAAGTCCCTTCGTCACTGACCTACTCACCCTGTATTCCAAGGAAAACACTAATTTTGAATGAAAATATGAGCTAGATACACCAAACACGCCAGAGAAAAGAAAGGTAAAAAATGGTTCAAGCATATCTTTGAGAAACAAGATTAATACATTTCAAAATAACCATATGTTAATTTGATTGTTTTATAACATATACCGTTGACAATACAACATTGGTATGATCAAAATGAAAAGAAAATATTTGAATAGATGCCCAATGTTTAGAACGCTGAATAACAGATCAAGAGCAGCACTCATTACAGATTTGATCCAACTCCGTACTCCACAGACTTAAAGAAGTTAGTGGAGCACCTGTTAGATTCAAAAAGTGCCATATAATTCCAGCCAAAATACAACGGTGCACAGAGCCAAGGAAACTCTGCTAAAACCATTTTTCACTCGCCAATGGAAAACTGGTCCTTTTTTTTTCCCCAGAAACTACAAAATACATTCCTATTATTCTCAGACTCTAAGCCACTTCCAGATTCCAAATTCCAAGTGTCTCTCCTTCCCATCTCTCCTATAAAGAAATAAGAATACTATTTATCACTATTGATGATGCAATCACCATAGAATTGACAGTGTATTAGAACTGCCACATAGCAGTACTGTAGATCCAGTTGTCATACTTCTGTGCCATGTGATAGCTCTGTTTGCCGTCAAACATATGGTGTGGTGGCGGCAATGAACAGAGCTCAAAAAGAAAGCATCTAACACAGCATCAATAAATTTTTCATTAAAAAGAAACAAAAATTGGAAATTCTGTTACATTACTAACCCATTATCATCCATAACGAGAACTTTCAGTCCCATGAAATTTGCATGAACATGATTAGCTTGCACCTTAGGCACGTAATGCAACTTAGATTCAACAGGTCGGTCTGGAAATCCAAGTTTGACTATAAAACTGGCAGTACATCCTTTACCAAGACCTTCGCTTTCAATCCATATATGTCCATCCATAAGATTTACAAACCTGATCACATTAAAGAAAGGGGAAAGGCATCATTACTGCATCCCAGAAAACCCCATAAGGAAAAAAAAATAAAAAAATCCAAAGACGAAAAGTTCAAGCACAAGTAGCCACTGAATGACAAAACTGAACTCTTCCACTGCATCCTGCACTGGAACTGAAGATAAACACATAGATAGGTACCTTTTACAAATTGCAAGACCAAGTCCACTGCCACCAGAATTTCGGGTAGCTAATGGTTGGGTTTGTGTGAATTTAGTGAAAACCTTGGGAATATCCTGGGGGCTAATTCCTGATCCTGTATCCTTCACCTATAATAGAGATGAAAATATGAACCAGAAAGTCAAATTGAAATGCAAAACCATAAGCACCATAAGGAAGAAGGCTTCCGAAAAAGGACAGAAAAAACAAACCTGTACACACAAGTAAAAGTGATTATCACTGGGTAGTGGGTAAAATTCAGCAGTTCGATACTCTCTTAAAGACTCTGATTTTATGACAAAAGCAAATATTGAGATGGTGCCCTCTTTTGAGAACTTCACAGCATTACCAGAAACATTTAAAATAGTTTGCATAAGGCGTTTTTCATCACCAACAGCATATATTGGCAAATCGGAAGCTATATTTAATGTGACTGTCAACTTTTTGACGGATGCAACAGGTTTAATTAAATTAAGGACCTGCAAGCAAAAATCCATATTTATCAAATAATCCATCAAACAATCGCATGGAACAATGGAGGATAAAGTAACTAAAAATTTGCAGGAACGCATAAATCTACCTCTGTAAATACAGAATGAAGATTAAAAGTTCCTTTTTCAAGATGAAGGCTGCCATCCTCAAGCCTAGAAAGATCTAAAACATCATTTATAAGAGTGGCCAGAAGGTTACTACTCTTCAATATAGTCTCAACCATCAGGCGCTGCTCAGGAGTCAGCTCAGTTTCCTGCAGCAACGAAGAAAGTGCGATAATTGCATGCATAGGAGTTCTCATCTCATGGTTCATAACAGCCAGGAAATCATTGCGAGCACGAATAGCAGTTTCTGCTTCCCTCCTGGCCAGATCAAGTGCAACGTTCTGCTCTATTAGGAGATCCCTTGCTCTCATTGACTCTTCTAGTATAGCAGCATGTGAAAGAGCAACTGCTACCTGGGTCCACAGTAGAGAGGGATAAACAAATACTTTTCTCTATACAAGAGACCAAATATAATAATATACTCAATCCCAAAGAGGGAAGATAGGACGTGGCTACCAGAGGCTACCCACACACTCACACACACATTCAAAAGAGAGAGTCTAGAGAGATGAAATCCTAAATTTTACTCGGATCCCAACACCAATATGGTTTTTATTATAGAAGACCAATTGACATTCTTTGGCATTCATGTTCCACAGTTTCTCTTCTTTGATTTGTAAAACCAAATTGGTTGAGAAAAGAGAGAGAGAGGGGGGGGGGGGGTGGAGACAAAATCTGCTTCTTGGAAGACGTTCAAAGGGGAAACAACTTCATTTCTTCAGCTATATAGGTTTCCTTTAGATCATAGTAAACCCATTAAGAATCTTCAACCTTGGAGGACATCTTACTCTCTAGCATTAGAATTTTTCTCTTTTATTCCTATTGTCCATGAAACCAACTATATCTAAAAAATAAATTTCTATCTTTGCTTTAATTTAACAAACAAAACTTAATGTCAATGGATTAGTAATTGACCACATTTAATAAACACAAACTTAGTATTTAATTTTAGCAATTAACACCCTTTGAATCAATATGAAGAAGGAAAGGAAAATGAAATAAGGTCTCTAGAACAATACTTCAACCCACAACCTCCAAAAAAAAAAAAAAAATGGTACTCCAGAAGACTTGGACCACAGCTCAAGGCATTAGGCCTGAAATAAAAGTGATAAGCCTCTCTAGAAGCAAGAATGCTCACTATATTTTTAATATTTTACCGTGATCAATATATGTAACATATAGCAATTAGCATTGGATAATTAGAATGCCATACGGATAGGTTAGAAAAGCACATTATGATTCTATGGCATAAATTCATGAAAGATATTCTTGGGGATGGAAGACAAGTCTTTGTATAAACAGTGAAAAGTTCAATTTGCAAAAAAACAAATAAGTTTTCCAGAAACCAACAAATCTCTTTTGAAATAAAACTTGAACTAAGACAAGGCACAAATTTGATGCGAGTGATAATGCACTAACATTCTTTAAGAATGACATCAATATCAAGATTGTAAGGAAGAAGCTCTTTACCTGATCTGCGACTACTTCAACCAGCTCTAACTCATGGACATGCCACCGCCTTGCACTATCTGCGGGTAGCATCAAAACCATCAAGGCATAGCGCTTTGTTGAAAGCTCTGGCCAGTCATTTATTTGGAAGTTTGAAAGATGTAGCAGGGGGACTCGAACGGCAACAACATCCCCGTGCACATATTTTCCACCAAGCGGCCGTAGTCTTGCAACCGGGGAGTTTGGAGATATTTTCACCGCACGGTTGCTACTAAATACGCGGTTAATATCAGGAAGATGAATGGGCACAGTATATCCAACTGGATTATGCTGTCGAAGTGTGTAGGAGAGTTGAAGCTCTAACCCTGTACGTGTCGGCATCCATAAAGCACACTCTTCTAAATCCAAAGTTCTCCCCAATTCAACTAGTGTGGTTTTCAATATAGTATGTCTGTCGAGAGTACTCCTAATCTCATGGGTCAACATCCTTACATGCCGACCCGTTTCCTCTTGTGTACGGATCAAGCCCATCTCTCTATCAAGCTCTGCAGCCTTGTTTTTCAAGAAGAGCTCCCTAGTCTTAACACTCAATAGATCAGGAATTATATGTACAAGCATAAGGGCAGTTACACATGACACTGCAGCTGTTAGAACCTTGGCAGTGGTCATTACAATCGCCACAGTTCTCGAATGCATTGTAAACGTCCACAAATTAATAAGATGAGTAGCTCCACACAATACTATGAAAGCACCAAACTGAACAAGGACCCATCTGTATGGGAACACCGCAGATTTCTTCACGAAGTAGATGAGCTCGAGAGGGATGGAGAAATAGGCGAGCGCAATAAAGAAATCCGAAATGTACTGATACTTCATTAACAGTTCATCAGCAGGCCATTGTGGCTCAATGCAGTTACAGGCCTCCATGATGAATTAATGATTGAGCCACAGCCAGCTCAACCAATGTCTCCCCTTCACATGCCTAACAATCTAGTTATATGTTCACAAGAAAATTTCAAAGAGAAGCATGTTAATTGTCAAGAACCCAACTCAAGAAAAAAAATAATAATAACAATAATAATTAATTAAAAATAAAATAATTCAAAAAATAAACTTGCTAGGAAGGAAAGTAAAGTGTAATAGTTCTAAGCTAACAAATCCAATTCTAAACCTCACAAGTATAACTGCGTACGTTCTATTGCAACTGGTCCAAAGAAGAAGAATTAGACAGACGAAATTTTGCAATTACAAAGACAAATCACAGAAATGAAAAGAACGTCTATACAAATCATTATCAAAGAGAAAGCTCCTAAAAGTCGAGAAAACCACATACTAGGGATACGAAGTAAGATTCGTCTATTATTTCCGAGTTTCTCAGCAACCGAAGAAACCAACAGACCAAGAGAGCAATCCTTTCAAAAAAACAAAAAAGACCAAGAGAGCGAGCGAGTTGCTATGGGTTTGGAATCTTTACCAGAGGAGTAAATGAAGACGACTGCCGGAGGAGAAGGCCACGACCGGAGAGTGAAAGATCTGACAGGGGCGTCGCGTGGTTTAGATGAGACGAAGAAGAATTGATTTTGGGAGTCAGAGCGTTTAGGGCAGAGTGTTAGGAATAGGAACGCCCGCACTCTCCCAAGTTTCACTTTTTTCTTTTGAGTAAAAAAGTCGTCATGTTGTCATTATTACTCTCCGAGTCGGCAGTTTTTTTGGTGATGCTCTCCTTTCTTTTTCCTATTCGGACAAGCAAAGTAGTCCGTTAGTAGTGAGTTGGTCTTGGCACAATTTTTCATTTTTTATTTTTATTTTTATTTT
>CAMOHE010036703.1:16131-26317 GCA_946598075.1 Artocarpus hirsutus
CTTTTTTCTTTTGAGTAAAAAAGTCGTCATGTTGTCATTATTACTCTCCGAGTCGGCAGTTTTTTTGGTGATGCTCTCCTTTCTTTTTCCTATTCGGACAAGCAAAGTAGTCCGTTAGTAGTGAGTTGGTCTTGGCACAATTTTTCATTTTTTATTTTTATTTTTATTTTATTTTTCTTGCGGGAAGAATTCGGCAAAAAGCCCAAAAAAAAAAATTTTGACAAATGACCTCTTATTTTTTAAATTAAAAAATAGATTTTTTTTTAGCACTAAAACTGCTCCAGTTTTTTTCACAGAAAAAAGAAAAATGACTGTATCGAAGAGAGGAATCTAAATATGGTCTCAAAAAAAAAAAAAAACTGGAACTGTTTTGATGTCCAAAAAGCTAGCTTTGTGATGTCTAAAAAAAAAAAAAAAAAGGGCCATTGACCCAAATTTTTTTCCCCAAAAATCCCTTTCTCAAAGTACCCTTTTTTTTGCGTGTTGGAGCTGATCCTTTGAATTGGGACGAGTTGTGGGACGCGCTATGGGACGAGTCAAGGCTTTCTAGGCAAAACCGTTTCAACTGCAAGGTAAAACTGTAAAGCATAAGGTTTTGTTTCGTAAATATAGCTATAACTAATAAGTTATAATTGTTACAGTGTAAAGCTCTTATATGTACACTATAAAACTCTTCTATATCACAATCTTTTGATTTCAACTATGTTATCAAACAGTTTCTAAAGCTCTCATATATTACAATATAAAACAAAAGTACAGTACGACATAAAGTTCTTATATGCTGTAGTATTATGGTCTTAGCTCTTAGGTCTAACTAATTTCATAAACACTCTCTCGAAGGTCTTTTAAAGGTTTTTTTTACTAAAAAATTGTATTTTGAAATTGAGAAGTTCGCTAAAATGACAATCCTATAAAATGAAATTGAGAAATGATCTTTTTGATTTACAAACAACAACCACTTAGATATGTAGTGTAAAAAGTGATCACAGAATCATTATGATTATTATCACATCCATTCTCCATCAGACTCCTACCGAAGCCCTCTCCTGCCGTTGGAGCTCGAGTGTGATTGTCGAAGCTACTTACCCCACCAACGTTGTGCATAGGCCCCCTATTGGATCTTTAAAGATGACCACCCCAGGACCAAGATCTCGTTGATCGCAACCTTTACGCCAGAACTCCATCAATCAAGAGACAAAGCTAAAAAAGGACCAAGATGCTTAAGCTCCCTCTCAACTTCTTTATATTTGCACTTCTATGCATAAATTTCTACTAAAATTATACATAGCTCTCTCCCAAAAAAATGATTTTGCCCCTTAAAAAATGTAAAATTATCACTTTAAACCAAAGTCCAATTAGTATCCTTAGATTAGTAGTGTTTAGGAGGGTCTGATTCAAAGGGTGATATCGGTAAACACTAAGGTGGAAAATATTTAAGGTTGAACTAGAGTGATTTTAATTCAACCTAATTAACTTAAGAAAAGGCATGACTTAGAAAGTGCTGGAACCAAGTTGAACCTTGTACTGAACTTAGCTATACAAACTTGAACCTGGCACAGTAAACCCAACCTGCTTATATTGAACCTAGAATTGATAAACTATTTGTTGAACCTAGAACTTTATTGTAGATAATTATTCCTAGCACAATCCTACTCCTACTTGGCGCAATCCCAACTTGGCACAAGTATAATCCCAACTCAAAGACTTTCCTATTTGGTATCCTACTCTGCGAATCCAACTAGGTATCATACTTAATATGCTATAAACTTTCCTACCTGGTATGCTATACACAATTAGCAGACATTGCTGACCTTACACATAAGGCTGTTTGAACTAACCCTAAAACATGCACAATTGGCAGGATAGCTCTTAACCGTGCTTATAAATAGCACACTAGGCATTCCCAGCACACAACAAATGATTCAGAAGCCATAATTTAAGATTGCAATCTACATATAATCTAGAAAAAGCTATATTAACCAAATTGTAATCTACTTTAGCAATTTAACCTATACACATACATCAATCATATGCAACTATTCTTTTAGGAAAACCAATCACCCTTATCATTCTTAATAGCATACTTATTAGTCAAACCATCGGTTGGAAATTCCCTCAGTCCATATTCAAAAATATTATCATGGCTTTTCTATGTAATTATTTGGTTGCCAAAATTGTTATTAAATGAAATTCCACACTTGTTATTGTTCTGTCATTTGATCATTTACTTACCCCTTATAAATAAAATGTTTCCAATGCACCCAGAACAATAAATAAGGATCTTATCCTCCTATTAATAGCTTCGATAATTTATTAAGTTAATTTTATTCATTTATTTTCACTTATATTCTTATTTATTGATTTTTTTTACATCTGTACATATCTAATTATATTGATCTTGACATTACTTTAGATTTAAAGATTTTTTTCGTACATATCATAAGTTCACAAAATTTGTCTTCACTATGTTTTCGTATATACATTTTTTTAATTAAATGTATGTCATATTCTAGTAAATAGGTCTTGAGATCAAAAAATATTGATCATTTTGAACAAATAGTTGAGACAAAATAAAGTTATCAATTAGATATGATTTTTGTATGTTTATTACATTTTATTTCTTTTGTTTTCTTTTGACATTCTATTTTTTGCTTTACTTTGAATGCAAGATATTGCTTTTTTATTCTAATATTTAGATGGAATTCAATGAATATTGTAGGGTAGATTTTGAACAAGAAATATAAATCAATCTTTTGTTTAAAAATAAAGATTGCCATTTTTCGATGATAAATGAATGAATGACAGATTATTTATGTTTATTAAGGCAAACAAAAAAAAAAATCTTCAATGGCACTAACAATATAGTTATTATGCAACACTTTAGGGCATTAAAACCTATCGAGGACAATAGTTTTATTTAATAAATATTTGTTTTAATTAAATTTTTGTTGCAGTTATTAGTCCCTTATATTATATGTGTTACAGTTATTAGTCTCCTCGATTGAAATTTTCGACTTCATGACTAGTCTTGGATTGAATTTTCTGGCTTTGTCATTGGCACCATGAATCCCTCTGTCATTGCCATCCTCTATGTCCTGGGCTATGTCGTTGCAAAGCGCTCCCTTACTAATGTGCACCGTTGTCAGCCTAACCAATGAAGCTTGTGTAACAGAGCATAGAGAGAATAAAGAAAGACTTTTAATATAAAGTAAATAAACCAAATGATCTTAACCTTTTGCATAAGTAATGATTTAATCCCCATATTCTTTTTATTAGATTACCCCTTAACTCGTGATTTAGTTCAAAAGGACGATTTTAATAATTAAATGTCTAATATTGAACGTTAATTTTTAAGTTTGTCACTATTATATTGTTATTAACAATCAAAGTCTTTAAAATTTAAATTAAGTTTTATACTTTTAATTTTACTAATGTTTTGGGATATATTTATCGTTAAAAAACATGTAGTTGATTAAATTATTTTAATTATTATATTTTATTAAATAGTTGATGCGTCAGATATTGATTGCTTATACCTACATCTAATCCAACAGTTTACTAAATACATAATAGGATAAAACATCTAATTCAATAGAGGCAGAGTCATGTTTGGCCTAAAGAGTAACTATCGTCCTTAGACTAAGTTGCTTTCATTACTGCATGCCCAAATGTGTGTGTGTGTGTGTATATATATATATATTCATTTATTTTTACAACTAAAATGTGTGAACATTTTACTTTTCATGTGCTATTCTATTTTGTAGTGGCAATAGCATGTTTTGTTATTCACTTAGTAAATAATATCAGTAGTTTTAAATTGTGAAGTAAATGGCATTTGGGTTAAAATAAATGCTTTTTTAGTTGTTTATTTCCAAATATACTCTAGGTTAGATATTCTTCTTCTTTTTCCCCTTACGTTCTCTTTCTCTTTGTTCCTTTCTCTTCCTCTCACTTTGGTTTCCTAATTCAATCCACCTCTTTGGCATGGCTAGATCTGGATCTACAAAAAGAATGAAGGAGATCGTTGAAGCTTCACAAAGACGGACTCATGTCTCTCTTCCTCCTGTGTTTCTCCTTCCTTTCTCCCTTTATTCTAGTTCATCAACTTGTTCTCTAAAGCCTGCATCGAGATCTGTAGAAATTTATAGTTGGGTGATGCAACATGGTTTGTGATATCTATTTCATCTTCGACAATGATGAGATGAGCTCATGTTACGTCCTCACGATCTTCCGGTATGTTTTGTCCCCAATGGTGATGACACTCCCTATCTCACGACTCATACACATGATCTATTGATGTCCCAAGCCAATCATCGTTGATGACGACGATGAATGACTTTTCGATACAGTTCTTCAATGATTCAAGATTGTGGCTGAGGATTCTAGATCTTTGAGTGCTTTCATCTTTGACGACGATGAAGGTCAGTGCCTTTCTCAATGATGGTACGGAAAGAGAAGATGAGGAAGGCAACTAACGACAGTTGCTTTTCCTATGTGCAACAATTTTGTATTTTTTTATTTTTTTCTTGGTATTCCTGGTTTATTTTGTGATGCCCCGCATTTTCGAGCCATCACATAACATGTTTAAACAACATTTCTTAAACTTTAATCTTATTTACGTAGTAAGAAAATACTGGATAATTTTTTTAAAACATTATTCAAGATTGTTGCGACTTCCGTTGCAACCGAAGTTGAGACATAGCTCAACACTTGACTTTAAAATCATTCAAAACATTTCTTAAACTCATTAAGAAATATTTACTTTTGTAAAACCTTTTAAACCTATTTTAAAATGCTTCTCCATAAAATAATTTTTTTAAAACTTTGAAAACATTATTTCAAATAGTGGAAAACTTTTCCTTTACCCAATGGAAGACTTCTTGTAGTGGTATCCATACTCAACTTTCGTATCTGTCCACCATGACACCAAGCCCTTCAACTAGTCTCACTAGTCTCCCATAAGACTACTTACAGCATGAAAGAACTTATAATGAGCTTTTGCTCAGTAAATTCAAACTTGATCTCACAAAACATTATAACATTATTCACAAAACTACTTTTAAAAACTTTATCGTTAAACATATTTCATAAAACATTGTTTCTAAGTCTTTTTGTTAGACATAGTGCCCTGAGCAATAAAATGTTAAAATACATTTTTGGAGGCATTTTATCAATAAAGAGTTTATTTATTATTCATATACCAAATGTTGTCCTCTTTATGTTCATTTCTGTTAAATGTATAATGAGTAAATAAAAGTCTAAGACTGTCGATCTAAACCTTTAAGAATCGTGCATATGATGGACAGGTTATATGAAAGACATAAATCTTAAAGGTGATGGTCTAAATCATGAGATCCGTAATCGAGGGAATAACGTCAGGCGCTTTATTCATGCTAAGATTATTATGTTGTTTACATCCTAACAAGAGATGGCTTGTCTTGGTCATCAGAATGGGACTCTATGAGAAGAAACATTAGTGCATTGTCATAAGTGACGATGTATTGGATCGAGACGTAAAAGTTGAATTGATTTGGTTAATAATTTCATCTGTACAAATCAATCCACTTTATATAATTGTAGGTGTTGTGTTTCAATCCTTAAATGAATACTGGGCTCGTATTCTTAACTTACGTCTTTTGATGTACCAAAGGGTGACATCCTGATTTAACTGTGGCTTGTGTATCGGTACATTGGAGACATGACTCTTAACTCACATAGACTTATTATTTATAGATATTAAATTCACAGCTCTTTTTTTGTAGAGTTAATGATATTCTTTAATACGCATTATCCTATAATTAAAAGACTAGAGCACTCAACCATTTGGATACATAGGTGTAACCAAATGGTATACTATCTATGGATAGTAAGTATTCCAATGGTGTGATAATGGAACATAAGATAAAAATAATTGGGAAAGTAAAAAGGGATTTATCTATAAGCCGATTATGAATATCCTATAGGGACGTGACGCATTATGATATGTCATGGACGGTTAACTTAATAAAGCTTAGTAATTTTATATAGTTTGAGAGTACAATTTAAGCTTTTAGTGGAGTAGCGTTAGAGTTAATAATTATAAAATATGTAACTGAAATATTATATTTTATAATTATAGGAGCTTGAACCATATATGTCTATCGAGTCCCCTTTACTAGCTCATAATAAATCCTGTAACGATATAGCATGTTTTTTCTACATATTGATGACTTATGTTAAATTATCAAATTGGTTGAAATTCAATAAGATTGGATTTAATAATTCATGTTAGTTTATTCGTTGAATTAATTTTGTAAATTAATTCAAGACAAACGTGTTAAATTGTTTGGATAATATTTTATTTTCTATAAGATCATTTGTATATGACTGTTTAATCAGATAACTTCTTTATTGGGTTATTTGAATTAAAACTGAGGCTTTATATAAGATTTTTGGGTGAAAATAAGATATTTTGAGAATTCTAGATTATTGCGTGGGCGGTAGACTAATAAAAAACTTTGGCTTGCCGATGGAGTAAGTTCGACAGTCCGATCTCCTAGATCTACTTGTCGATTGTGCGATAATCTATATATGTGTTTTTATGTGCTTTTCATAAGAAGTTGATCTAAAATCGAATTTTGAGGCCTAATCTGATAAGGTTTAACCCCAAATTGGACCACTATAAATATGAGGTGAGTTTTCTTTGCTATTTAGATCATTTGAGAAGCGAAGAGTGAGTACTCTAGTTTAAGAGACTTTGAAACTTCCTAAGAGCTATTGTTCAACATCAAAAACCTTAGTTCTAGATATTCTCAAGTGGTTGGAAGAAGAGCCACTAGAGGAAATACTATAGAATATGCGACCATCCACACTCCGATCGTGAATAGAGAATAGCAAAAAAGTCTAATTGTTAAGGCTTTTCTGGGATGTTCTTCTCTTCACAGTTGCTATTGCTTTTGGTTTATGTATTTAGCATATCAAACTTGTGTTTTAGAAAACACCCTAATTTAAAATTTTTAAAATTTTGCTGTGTCCTTGTTTTCTAATAATTGGTATAAAAAATAGTTTTTTACGTTAATTTGCAAGTTTGTGATCATGCTATATATATAAATTATGTGATCTTCTTCTCTCCTATGTATGAATTTAATTTTTTAGAGAGTTGACACTCTATGATTTCTATATAATTAAATGTTGTCATGAGTAATTAATTTTTATTATGATTAATTAATTATAGTTGATGAAATTTTGATTTAATTATTTATTAATTAAATAATTTATGTCAGCTATGGTTTCTTAGAGGTTCGAATGTGTATCTAGGTTTTTCATTTAATTAGATGGCTATCTATCATCACCATCTAGGAATTATTATTTTAATTTTAAATTTACAAAATTTTGTAATTAAATCATCATTCGAAGTAAAGATTGATCTTGAAGATGGAGATGATAGGAGTTCCATTTATTTTTCTGTGTCTATAAATTTTTATGCTTTTAAATTGTTGAAAATAAAATTGAAAAACTGCTTAAAAACTGAAAAATTATTGGTTCAGCTTGGTTGGTAGGCCGAACCCATCGAGTCAGTAGGCTGATGGTTGCAGATCGACAGGCCGAACTTCCAATTCAGCATGTCGACAACGGGGCAGAATGTCTTTCAAAAAAGATGAGTTTTTTATGCAGTTTTGATTTATCTTTGAGACAATTTTGAGAAACATGAAATTTTATGATGACCTAAAAATAAAACTTTTGATCTATGAGGGATTGAAGAATTAAATATAGATGCCATATAAAAAAGGATACAGTTTGAAGATATTAGATAAAGAATCGATAATATGTTTCGATTAATCTTTTGTAATATTTATTTTCTTTTCTCTAGGATAGAACCATGATATTATGACTATGTATTTATTATTTTGCTTGTGGCTTTGCTTATTGATTTGCTTGTCTGCATTATAATGTGATTTGTCATGTATGTTGACAACATGCTAAGTAAAACTGGGAGTGCCTCTCATTAAAAATTGTTCATGCATATTACCATAAAACCTTGACTTTTAAAATATTGAGTGGGGAAGGTTTTCAAAGAGAGGACATATGGCCTCCATCGTTGGTCCATAGAGAACACATGGTCGTTACGACACCAAGGAAGGGATTTCACTATGTACCAGATTGGATCTCCAAGAGGATAATTTGCTTTAGCATGGTTTATCATTGATCACCCCAAGGTGGCGATTATAAACCATAGATAAAGTAGTTGACAACATGGTTATATACTCAAGATTAATTTTGTTATTAACCTCCCCGAGGAGATCTGTTAATGAAATTAATGGCCAAAGAAACGATTATTAGTATATGCAAGATCAAATGAATCTTGGATAGCATATATTAATCGGAGGGGATTCGTGTTCTTAATTGAATTTGGCAAGTCTCCCTAAGGCGGCTTGTTGGATTCTGAGTTGGGAATTATCGTTGTAAGATTGTAATATTTTCAAGATTTTGACGCATAAGCACAATTGTATGTTTACTTGTTTGTGTTATCTTACTAAACTATTGTGGAATGTTTGCTTATATTTGGTATATGAATCTTTATTGTAGGTTAAAATGTCTAAAAACTCTGTATCATCTACACTTGATAAGAACATGTTAACTGGCAAGAATTATAATGATTGCAAACAAAACCTAAATATCGTCTGATCCTTTAAGAACGAAAATTTGTACTAACCACACCGTATCCTTTTGCACCTACTAGCGAATCCACTAATAAACAACTTTAAGCATATAATCACTGGGAGGAAGCTAATGATCAAGCCTACTGCCATATCATGGCTAAGATGAATAAAATGCCAAAGGCATAACATGAAGATTATGAGGCAGCTCGGTAGATCTTGGATTATCTTGATAACATGTTTAGAGGCCATGTAATGACCCGAAAAATTCAAACATTAATAACTATGATTAATTAAGTATTTTTCCCACATTACTCAGCTAAGAGCGTAAGAAAATACAACTTAGCAACTATTAACACGCAAATTTGAAGGTTTTACTAGCCGTAAGACCTTAGAGATAAATAATATTGTGAATGCACAAAATTATGTGCTTTATTTATGAAACATGTAATAATGTAATGTTATGATAGTACATTAAAATAATTAAAGATAATTATTTAATGTGTTAAACCAAAAGTTTATGATTTATAATTTTATACATGAGCCAAAAGATGATGTTATTGGCAAAAGTAGAATTTCCAACTTACTAAAATTGTGTGGAAATTCCTATGTGATAACAGTTCAGTAAAAGAAACCCAAATCAATAGTGATCAAGAGCTCCATACCATAAATTAAAAATGGTGAGCACCAAGTTCAAGGATGCAAGAATTCCAATGTTTTGAATGTGTATAGTTAATTATTGTACACATTAATAATTATGTAAGGTTTATTATTATTGTTGTAATAACAACGACAATAATAGTAATATCCGTTATTAAAATAATAGTGAATAAGAAGAAGAAGAAGAAGAGCATTGATGAAGTCCACAAACGCTGACCTATTGGTAAGATGTGGACCCATAAATGACTCTTTACAAGAAGTAGTTCGTGAAGCACGAGATTGTGCTAAGTTTGAAATTTTAAATTAAATTGACTTTTGATAGTCAATTTAATTTACAAAACTTTTACAAATTACAACTATTGTTTTTAAAGTGAAACTTGAAGTTTACAATATGAAAATTTTTAATGAAAAGAATATGTTATAAATTTTAAAGTTTTAAAAGTTGAAAATAATTGTAAATAAATAAATAAATAAATAAAATAATAATAATAAAATAGTTATATTGAGCAAAGCTTTAAATGCACAATATCTTTCTTAGAATTCATATACATATATACATATATGTGTAAACAGTTGTGAAAATAATTAATCTTTGGTTTTGAAGACAAATGTATCAAAATTTATTGTTTCAAAATTAAATCACGAAATCTATATAGTATGGATAAAATTATGAAAATGATTTTTATGTCCGAAAGAATATTGCTGTAACACAAAAATACATCAAGTAAATTGAAAAGTTATGTGATTATCTTTAAAGTGCAAATAAATTACAGTTTTTAAAAGTTCAGTTATGTCCATAAAAATTTAAAAGTTACAGATCAAATTTGATATACTCGGTACTACACGGTTTAGACTGTATGGACCACAAGTTGTCTGTAAATACAAAAAAA
>CAMOHE010036704.1:1833-21552 GCA_946598075.1 Artocarpus hirsutus
GCTGGAAATTATAGTTGTCATGGTTGCAAAGAGAGCTTTATGTCTTGTGTCTTTAGTTGGAAATTGAAGTGAGAAAGGAGAGAATGAGAAATTAGAGAAGAGAGTGGTGATTGTTGAATATATAGGCATCAAATTAATTGAGGAGCGGGATAGAATTAAATGAGCATTAAAAGAAAATGTTATCATGTCTCCCACGGAGACTTTTAGCAAATAATGTCAATTTAATTGAGGGGACAAATGGGGTATGTTGTAGAAGAAGATAAAGGAAGCATTAAAAAGGTGGTTGAGAAAACATATCGATGTCCCATGGTAGTTGAGGTGAATTAATTCTATGTCTCCAAATGATAAGGATGCTATTTAATTGAGCATTAATGTAGTGGGACAAGGCTGATATAAGTGAGTGATAGGTAGATTTAAAATATTTACTACAGTGACTTAGTAAAAATGCTAAAGTGATATTTTTATCAATATGATTTTACCAAAAATCATACCCGTTAAAATAACGGGTGTTTCAGTCTTACAATAGGAGTTGCATGAATCGAGGGTTAAGATTTTGCCCTTCTATTATTCATGTAAGGTTTTTTATTTTATATTTTTTTTTGTTTTTCTTAATTGTGTTTTTTGTCAAGAAGAAGAAATTATGGTTAATCAAGTTTTTTTTTTTTTTTTAGTATCGCAAAATGTCTCATTGGCATGGTGGGTGAGATTGGTGTGGTGGGCTCCCCCATTGGTATAAAAAACTAATGCAAAGGATCCTGTTTGGCAGTTTCGGTTATGAACAATATAAAGCTCTTAGATTTTACAGTAACAATAAAAAAGTTGTTACAGTGTAAAGCTCTCATGTGCTACAGCAAAAAAAGTTTTAACTAATAATTATAACCATACTGCCAAACACCCTATCATAGTCATTACTCGGTTATTTTTTTTTTTAATGTTTCTATATATAATTAATTATAACAAGACATCCTAATGTCTAATTCCTATTGATACCATAAATGTGCTTAACTGGAAAATACTAAGCAATGTTCTGCCTTTTTAGGGAAGTTTTCAATTTGGAGCTCATGATTCAGAATCCTCTATTGCAAACAATGAATTGACAACAAAATTAAAATGGGTTGTTACTGCTTTGTTTATATTTGCAAAAAAAATGTATGGAATTCTACTTGTTCATTTTCAGTTTGTTGAGGTCATTTATTTTAGAATCAAAGTGGGGTTTTTTTTTTTCAAAGAAAAAAGGTTGATTTTGTTGGTTTGCTAAGAATTGGAGAATTACTTTGGAGTTTGCCTCTAAACTTGTATTGAAAACTCAATAGGAATTTTTTTTTGTAAGGTTCAAATTGAGCAATAAGGTGGTGGTCCTTTTGTACATAAACTGACTGAGAAAAATCTTTTTCAATTTTTTAAAACAACATAGTACCAAAACACTTGCATTTTATGTCAAGCACAAATAAAATAATGTTAATGCATACTAATTAGTGGAAGAAGCTTCTTTTCAAAGGAAGACTAGAGAGAGAGAGAGAGAGAGGAGAGAGAGGCACTACATGAGCCATGAGGGATGATTTGCAGCAATTGTGCGTTGCATGGCATTATGAGGTTCATCTATTATTGAACATCAAGTATTGTGTGCCAAGCATGGAAGGCAGTGATGTAGATATACCTTCATTCTTCACCTTCACCTTTTACCTGACATTCATTGGATTCAGGAGGTGAATATATCTTTCTACTGCTAAAAAAGTTAAAATCCAACTTTGGGCAAAGGATTTTATTTATTTTGCATTTGCTTTTAGTGGTATGAAATAGTAAGGTTGTGTGTTTGACATATACAGATTTTTAAAGATATTGACGAGAACGTTGATTGATCCCTTTTCCATTGTGCCTTGGTCCTAATAAATTCAAAATGTTACAAGGACGACTGCTACTTCCTTTTTACCATGGTAAAAAGGAAAAAAAAAGATTATAATTCTTGTTATTTCTTAAAAATTTTCTTATTATGTTTTTTTTAATTGATAGCGTAAGCTGACATGTTATCTGTCTATTTCCAGAACATTTTACCAAACATGTAGAATTTTAGAAAGTTGTTTTTTGACGTAGTTTGATCAAGCAAGCTAATTAAATGCTTATTATTGTTAATCCCAAACTAATCCTGATTATATTTAGAATTAGATATCTGGTTTACAGAGATTTTAACTACCACCAAAGTGTTACAGATATTTTAACTACCACCAAACTGTCTCTTTAGTTATCAACAAGTGCTATTAAGGAAGCTTTTTAATTTAGATTGCTTTGTACCAATTATCCAAATTTCAATGCAAATGCCAATAGAGTACAAAGACACTAGAACAAGGTAGTTAAGGTAGGTGAACATGCTATGACCATAGAAGATCAATTTACCTTTTAATGATTTTAATGTGGAGGTGGCTTATAGGGTGTGTGGATGGTGGATAGAACTGTTAGTTAGAACTATTTTTATTATAGTACGTGAAAGCTTTATATTGTAATGATTTTTTTTATTATTATTATTACTATAGTATATAAAAATTTTACACTATTTATAATTGAGAATTACTTTCTATCAAATACTTGTTAGACGACGTAAACTGAAATTGGTAGTACAATGAAGTTTAATGAGTTGTAATTATATTGCAAAAGTGACCATTTTTATTGGTTCTTAATGTGTCGTTGTCACAATGTCTACACAAATGATTAGAGCCAGAATGATACTTATTTAACACAGATTAGTACAATCCCCGATTAAATGGAGTTCAAGAATTTATAAGTACGTCATTTTCTCATTTGTTTTCTTACCTTACAAGTTACACGCAAAAGGTTTTATTTATTTTTTTTAATTTGGGAATTTATTTAATTTATTTTAAGATAACACTTATGGTAATTTTGCTTCGGCTTTACTTTTTCAAAAATATTCTCCAAAATTTTGTTTAAAATAAAGGAAAATTTTGTTTTTTAAAAAAATAAGCATTTTTTCTTAAAAAACTTTCTTTATTTTGTAAAGCTGAGATTGTGATCGATAAACTAAATTCAAGGTTATGGGTGGGACCATGTGCGACAAGTTGGGTTGGGATTCAGACGGGATTAGATGTTTAGACATGTTAGTCTAATATTTGATTTAGAATGCTTCAAACTATGTTTTTATATATTTTTATTGTTAGCACATTTATTAAGGTCGAGTGATACTCTCCTTATTAAACTTATTAAACGTAAGGCTTGAAAGTAAAACTTTCAATGAACATTTTATATTAGTGTTTGAGGAGTCCATTTGGTAACATTCGTACACGAACACCAGTAGCCTCTTTCCTATACCTTTTTTTAATAAAAAGCAAAATTTTCTTTTATTTTTCAGGACACTTAAAGGCAGGATATTTTAGCTTTAGTATATAAGAAGTTGTTTTAGCTAGGATTAAGTTTTTAATAATTTGATATATTAATATTTACATTAAAAATTTACAACACGTGACACATTATTACTTTTAATCATATGTTAAACCGTTAAAAAATTAATCTAATGGTTGAAATAACAATATTCACCAATAGAGTTAAAATATTGCATATGCTCACTTAAAAAATATTGTATCTGTTTGGCATAGGAGTTAAAACCAAAAAATAAGTTTAAACTACAATTTATAGTTTGACACACATAGTTAGTAAGTTTGTCAAAAATCTTGGTACTAGTTGGCTTGAACAAAAACAAAAAGGAGTTAGAGCTTAAAAATCACTTGTTTTTATCTTGCAAGATTGTAATATTTATTCAAGCCGACAACGTGTCACTTCTTCATTGACCAGAGAGATATCTTCTATAGCAAGTCTCACAACCCACTTCACCTCTGTCTGTGCCCATTAAAAATAGTCTATAATATAAAACTCTCATTTATCATATCAAAATCATTCTAACTACATTGTTAAATACACTCATTATGATTGAGTGTCGAAACTAAGTTTAAGGTTAGGGGTGATACCATGAGGGACAAGTTGGGGTTAGGATTGGAACACGATTAGATGTTTAGCCATGTTAGCTTAACCTAGTACTTGATTTAGAGTGCTTCATACTATGCCTCTACATATTCTCATCGCTAACAAATTTGATGAGACGTCCTATGTTGAAGGATAAGGCCTGAAAATAGGGTATTTAACAAACATTTTATATTAGTGTTTGAGGAATTCTTTTGGTAGTATGCAAACATCAATTGTCTCTTTCTTATACTTTTTTTTAACTTTTTACAAAAGGCAGCATTTTCTTTTATTTTTAGGGAAACTTCTACAACATGAACAATATATTTGCTCTAAAATGTAATAACTATTGTTTTAGCTGAGATTAAGGTTTTTAATAGTTTTATCTATTAGTGTTTATGTTAAAAATTTGTAGGATTATTGTTTTCGATTATATATCAAAAAGTTAAAAAATTAATCTAATGATTAAAACAATAATCCTTATCAGCAAAGGAAAATATCATATATATTTAAATTAACGGTTAGAATCAATTAATTAGAGAAAAAAAAGATTGAACTACAATTTTTAATTCGAACGGTAAGTTTGTGAAAAATCTTGGTTTCACAACCTAAAATCGTTTTGTTTTTTGGGTACGGTTAGTATTTATTAAAGCTGACAACGTGTCACTTCTTCATTGGCTACAGAGATTCCTCCCATAACGAGTCCCACAGCCCACTTCACCTCTGTCTGCGCAAACCCAAAATCCCCACTCTCCTCTGCATTAACACGAAGCACGAAACGAAAGGATTAAGAAATAGAGAAAGAAGAGGAAGAAGCAGAAAGACCAAAACACCCGCTTGATGGGAACCACTGTTCCATTCACAACCGCCATCAGACCCCAGGGGCTCCTTCGTCATTTCCAACCGCTCCCTTGCAAAAACAAGACTGTCCTCAAAACCTCTGTTTTCTTCGCTTCCAAATCAATGGCTACTTCTTCTACTACGCCTCTGCAAGTTTCTGCTTCCTCCACTATCGGTTTTTCTCTTTCATACCCATCTTTTCTTTTTTTATTCTAATTTCATGGGTTTTCTTTTTTTCTTTTTTTTTGTAAAAATTTTTTGGGTTGGCTTTGACTTTTGAAGGTGCAACAAATGAAGAACTGAGGACATCTTCTTCTCGTTTGGTCGGAGAGAATGATTTGCTGATTGTTGGGCCAGGAGTTCTGGGTCGCTTGGTGGCGCAGAAATGGAAAGAGGTAACGTGCCTTAACCCAATTGGCTGCCAAAATTGATTGATTGTTTTGTTTTTGGCAAATTTGCTCATGTTTAGTGATTAGTGGTTTAGTGGGCTGTTTTATTTTTTTTGAAATTGATGAGAATGGTGTTATAATTTGGGTGATTTTTAGTGAATAACGGCTTAGTGTGTTTTGGCTGTGAAATTGGATGAGAATTTGGGGTGTGTTTATTTTTGTGTTTTTGATGATTTAGATGATGTTTAATGATTAATGGTTTGATGGGTTTTGTATGGGGGATATTAGGAGCATCCGGGGTGTCAAATACATGGGCTAACTATGACAACTGATCACCATGAGGAGTTGATTGAGGTGGGCATTAACCCGTCTTTGAAGGGTACAGAATCGACACTCAAGTTTCCTTATGTCATATTCTGTGCTCCTCCCTCTCGGTCCCCAGACTATACTGGCGATGTGAGGTAGGCATGAAAATAATTGCCAATCTCCCCCTAAATTTACTGTTTAGTTAATTGCGTGCCTTATTCGGTTAGGTAGAGTTCATCATTGTGTATTTAGAAAGATAGATCACTTCACCGGTCATATTTGAATTTCAAGTTATGATTATCACCATTGATTTCTTTTAACCGGTCGAATATTGCAATGCAAACTGTCTGGGGCCCCCTGTTATAATTTGCGAGTCTTAGAGTTGACGTCTGAATGTTTAATTTGATCACCATTGGCTTGTTAACTAATCAAATATTGTCACCTAAAGCTGTGTGGATTCTTCTGTTTTAATTATGTCTCGGATTTGACTTGTGAATATGTGATTGGACAAAAATTAGCGTTAAGGACTGTGAGTGGTGATGGGTATCGTGACATTTTCCTTTTCTATTTGACGCTACTTCACACTTATGTTGTTTTGTTGCTCTGGATTTTTCTTTCGTGTTGTTGGTTGGTCATGTCATGGATCAAACCAGGGAAGCTGCATTGAGCTGGAGCGGTGACGGTTCTTTCTTGTTTACCTCAAGCTCTGCACCATATGATTGCAACGACAACGGACAGTGTGATGAGGTAGCAATTTCATCTAGGATTCACCATCTCTTTTGGTAGAAATTTTATTATCACCAGTCAAATACATTGACTCTGATGTATTTATGCATTTTTCTCGTCTCACATTGTTCATGTTCCTGTTCTTAGGACACTCCAGTGGTGCCAATAGGGAGAAGCCCCAGGACCGATGTCCTTCTCAAAGCGGAAAAAGTAGTTCTCGAGTTTGGTGGTTGTGTTCTTAGATTGGCAGGACTTTACATATCCTTTGCAAAATCCAATTTTGAAGATTACCTTGTAAGAGAAGAGAAATTCAGGGATGTGGGTAGACATTGGCATTATTTCTTTGTATATATAAAAGTACATGTTTGCGTAAGAGTGAACTTAACCATACGTACAAAGCAGATAGAGGTGCACATACATATTGGTTGGAGAAGGGGACTGTTGAGTTTCGTCCAGATCACATTTTGAATCTAATTCATTATGAGGTTAGATCTTCGTCCTAGATCATTGGCATACATATCAACTTGTGATTAGATTGCAAACATTTACAATTGGTTTTTGCCAGGCGTGCTGATGTTAAAAATATGTTGTCTTAGTTTTGTTAGTGGACGATGTCTGTATTTTCTTTTGGCTTTTCATTGCAGAATCTGTTTCATGTTTGGGTTTTGCATGATGGTTATGACCATACATTGTTGGATTGCTGCTACCACTATTACTTTGTTAATTGTAGTCTATTTCTGTGTAATGACTATCATGTGTTCTTCTGTGCAGGACGCTGCTTCCCTTTCGGTTACAATCTTGAAAAAGAAACTACGTGGCCAAATTTTCTTGGGCTGTGATAACCACCCTTTATCCAGGTCCCTATCCCCCTCTCTTTTGTTTAAAACGAGACAGTTTATAACTGAATAAGTACTTTTGTTTAGAGAATTCCTTTTTGTCAAGTTTTCCGTGCAAAACGGTGATCTATAAGCATCTGCAGACAATGTCCTCTTACACTGTCAAATCTTTGTAGGCAAGAAGTAATGGACTTGGTTAATAAAAGTGGAAAGTTTAGTAAAAAGTTTGAGGCATTTACGGGTAAGCAACTCTTTCTGATTTATCATGCAGAAATAAGTGTATAAGAAACAAAATCTTTTTCATATGTGGTGAAAATTATTGTCTGCTTCCTTCCTTATCATTTATCAACAACTTTTTCCTTCTTTTATTTCCTTATATGGAGAAGTGTTTGGCGTTTTAATATGTTAAAGTCATATGTTTTATGCAGGAAAAAATGATCCTCTTGGAAAGAGATTGAACAACTCAAAAACTCGTCAGGAACTAGGCTGGGAGCCAAAATACCGCAGTTTCGCCCAATTCCTGGAGACCCTTTGAAGCTTGCAATACTCTCTAGTTATCCTCATTGTTGAGAATAAATTTACTCGTGGTAAATAAGTGTCAGGCTAAGTTGGCCTTTCTATAAAATGTCTCGCCGTGGAGCTTGTTTCCGGTTGTTTATTCCAATACTGCTCCTTCCAGCTGCAAACTTCCATTTACCAACATTTATAGAGAACTGATATTCAGATATCTATCACTGATTGAAGATTAAGCGGCTGATTTGAACTCAATAACTATATTATCTTTGTACATGGAGCTGATACCATTGTTCCCAAAACTGGCATTTGATACTATCATAGAACAAGGACTTTTATCTGAAGTCTTCTTGTACGTGTAAGAAAGTAATAGTTCCGTGTTAAACTTTATCATATATATTGTTTATTTTATGTTGATATTGTACCCGCAATCTTTATTTTTGCTTGTACTTTAAGCAACCGACCAATTGCATAATGAAGCATGCATTATACGCGATGTCCCTAAGCAACATATTTGGGTAACTAATTGTAAGTTTGCTCAAGTAGCATGCTTGAGTTAATGATGTTGCTTCTAGCGTGCTTAGGAAGGCAGTTTTTTTGTTATAGAATTGTGCCATTGATGGGATAAGAATGGATTATCTAACATGGCAAACCCAATTGTTGAGTTTGAATGTTTTATTTGGAATTTGCGTTGAAGATCGTCTTAATTGCAATGTGATGGTCAAGTTATGTGGAGATGAAATATAAGAAATCTTACTATGAAGCATAAAAACAAAACAAAAAACTTAAAAAATTTAGACCATAGTTGTAACAACTAAGAAATTCCTAGTATATTACATGTGCAATATTTAAGAGTTATGTTTTACAATTTAAGTGTTATGAGAATTATTGTTAAATCCAATTTTTATGACCAATTCCATAAGAATAAAAAATGGGATTTACAAAATTAAAAATCATGCCATAATTTTAAGCAAAAGATAGATGATATGAAGATGAAAGTTAGTCAATGAGTAAGGAAAAATAAGCTAGAAAACTTAATTGTGGCAATATGTGTTGCAATGGATTTTAAAATAGAAATGCAGTTTAAGAAAATACTGTATGGAAAATATGAAAACTATACATTATATAAATTAAGCAATATAAAAGTTATGTAATATTAGAATAATAGAGTATAAGGATTATATACTGCATAAAGTAAAGCAGTATGAAAATTATACTACATAAAGTTAGACAATATGAGAGTTATACTATGTGGAAGACACAAGGAAGTGTGAAATGTTGTAGAAGCTTGTAATAGTATAAGAAAGCATAATAGCAGTATAGGAAAAATACTGCATAGTGTAAACTTGGATTGTTAAAAAGATGATGTGGAACCTATGAGGACACCTCAAAAGTTGTAGATAACTCCACAATTTTCCCATGCAAACCAGTTTTGGACTAGTGGATGGAGCAAATATTTATTTGCATTTTGGTCTGGAGAGTGAAATTTTGAGTAGTCAAGGGTATGGTTGAAAATTCACTTTCTTTTCCTCCGTCAAATTTTGCTCCATGAAAACACACGAAGCCCATATTTCTCCTATGAACCACCCTAAGCGTCACAACTCTCAAATATTGTGCTAAAAACACTCTCCAATCAAGTTTGGAAGCAAGTTCAAGTACTCTAGAATAAGGTTTTACAAATTTAGAGGTAAAACCCAATATTTTCTCTTTGCCTTTTTAGTTTTATTTCTTGAGTTTTAAATGAGTTTTTGATAGGTTATGCTATGGATATTGACAAGGAGGATTAGCAAAGTTTTATGCACCAAAGAGGAGGATGAAAGAGCTTGGGAAATGTTTGGGTAACTCTAAACCCTAGCTCTAGAAAGTTTATGTTTTCTTGAGTCGTTTGTATGGTTTGTAATACTTATAGATTATGACATGTAAAAGAGACATTTTGGCATGATTAGATTACGTAGTATGTGCGTGGTGATGTCATTGGAAGATTGAAAAACTAGGGTTTTGCACAAAAAAAAGAAAAAAAGATTTTGTTTAACTTTGTCTGAATAAAGTTTAAGCACTTGGCCCCATTTATTATTATTTTTGGAGTTTTTGAAAATATTTTTGTATGCTTTTGAGGCAAAAATTTTCAAAACACTCTTAACATAGTTCCCTAAAAATTCACATTTTCTAAAACAAAATCAAAATCATTTTCCTCCATTTTAAAAAGACTACCAAATGGTTAAGTGTTTGATTAAATGCTCTTGGCCATGGTATGTTGAAGAATATTATAGCATGATTAGTTTGAATATTAAGCAATTGGTAACATGTTTGAAAGGGTTAAAATGAGATTAGACCTTAGAAAAAACAAGTCTAGGAATGTTATGGTGCAAAAATGTGCTTAAAGGGTCTTTTTAAAAGATTTAAATATACGAGGCATTTAGAAGCTTATCCACGTCGGCTTCTGCGCCCACTCTGCTCGAAAAAAGTGGATCCACGTTAGCAAATTGCCTATGGGCAGGTTAAACCAGTCTACTTGTATATGTGGTTTAAATCGACCAGCCCGCCTAATTCTAAAAACAAAAAAAAACCTAATTCTAATATACTTTGCCCTGCTCTGTAAATACGAACTTTTAAACACTCAAATGATAACACCCACTCTATTGAAATTTGGTGTCTATTCTACAAAAAAAAGCTATACTCATTTTTAGAAATTTAGTAGCTCAAGTCTTGGGCTATATATTCAATGTAGGACAAATTAACAGTAAGATTGTATCGAGTTACTATAGGAACATCCAAGAAAAACACAACTGTTAAACCCATTCACTTGCAATGCATGCATTTTTTTTCTGAATAGTAGATGCAAATTCAAGCCTTAGACGAAAAAAATTAGCAAGTCCAAAATAATGTTATTAGAATTGGGTCACTATTAAAACTGCTCTGCTAGGGTTTCCTAAGGTTGTGGTATTGTCGCTCCCTTTCCCTTCCATTCAGAGCCCAAAGTTGCCTTCGAGATGTCATCAGATCGCGGGCTTGCGAGAAGGGGAGGCTATCGACTAGCCCGTCCATGATGGGGCAAGGAGAAAAGGTCAATAAGGCTGGTTGGGAGACATTCTATAGCATGAGACGGGAAGTCCTACAATTGGTGGATTTTTATGCTAGCAGGACTGGGAGTGGTGACTACCATGGTTGGTCAGGGAGATACCCGAAGCCGATGCAGTTAGGGAGTGCTGTTCACAACCGGATCTACATAGGGCTAAAGGGACTGTGGCAAAAAAAAGTGCCTCATCATGGTGGAAGGAAAAGCTTGCTGGGGAGGAGTAGAATTCGATCGAATCCAGGGGCAACGGAGAGAAGTAGCTAAGATCCAACACTGGTGGAGATCGGTTTTGCTATTTTGGATTTAGGAACTAGGTTGTTCAGGTCGGTTGGTGGTGGTATGATCATTAGAAGGAAAAGGGCTGGTGGCGATGACAAAATCCACCTTCTCTGATTGTTATCTCCTTTTCTTTAGTTTTTTTTGTAATCCGGGTTTCGTTTTATTCCTGTTTTTCTATTCAGGTTGAAATAATGGGTTAGTTTCCCTACCTCCTATGAGTCCACTTGTGTTGTGACTTAAACATCAATTAGCAACATGCACATTTATTGTTATAGATGTATTGAGATACAAATATATATCTTTACGAGTGAAGAAATAACTTTACATTTAATGAGGTATCTTTGTGTAAAGGTTGTATGGAATGGTTCGGTTGTGACTATTCTTGAAATAGCACCTATCTTTGTTTAATTTCTAGAATTATTACGTAATTCATATCTTGTTTTGGAACACTATATTGTTGCTGAATATAATGTTCAAGTGTTTGTTGTATCTTGGGGGTAATTTGCCACAAACACTCTCTAGCAAATTTAAATAAGTAAAGGCAAATAAAATCTTTATGAAAAGTGTTCATACATGCCCCAAATACTTTTCTATTTTCTTGAATTTCTTAGCCTCTATTCTCTCCTTACATATAAGCTACACTAACAAGTATAGCTCTTTAAGCCCACTTCAAAAATTTGAGGTCTAATTTTTGTCAACCAATTTGAGATTTAATCTATGTTTGGTAAGAGGGGGAAAAAGGATGGAAGAAATGTATGAAACCTATGTTAGAAAAATAAAGAGGAAGCAAATGACCCCTTTTTATCAAGTTTGGTTTAAATTTTTTGGAGCATTTGAAGCTTATTACTCCCTCACTTTTCATACCAAATAACTATAGTTCTCAAAATCCTTAAACCAATAATCTCACTTCTCCTTCTTTTTATTTTTTTCTCCTATCATAAAAACTCTTATGCTTTGGTAAAAAGGAAAGAAAAAAAAAAAAAGGAGAAAAGAAAGAAATATAACCCGCTTAGGTTAGGAAAATGGGGAGCAAAGAGATGATATTTCTTATGGTGTTTTATGTGGATCTCCACCCGTAATGCCAAAAATTAAAACTGAGGTTCTTTATATTAGGATAGTTACCCAAAAAACATATGATGTTTTGTATTAGAGATATTAATAAATAAAGAAAATTAATTTTTCATTATAATTATGTGCATATATCTTTGAATTCTTTATGAATATCATTAAAATTTCATAATTATTTATTTGACCTTAAATATTAGATATGTGTGTTACATACAAGAGGATAATATTTAAGGCTGATAATTAAAATAGTTAGTCATATAGAGTTAAATATTATAATTAATTATTCAATTAAAGTATGAAATCTTTAACCAAGCGTTACTAGTGCAGGCCATTTTTATTAAGAATTGAATAGTCTTATCTGAACTGTTAATATAGTGAGTTATTAAATGAGTGTACTATGTGTAATGATATTCTGTAAGACTGAGAAATGATGTGATATAAACAATTAAGTAATTTCTGTTAAGATATAATAAGTTCTAATCGCATCGATTGATGGTCATATATAGAATGATTTTAATTATAAATTATCATTAGACTCTTATTTATGGAATTATGTTTTTTAAATTACTCAGTACAGCCAAATTCAAGAATACTAATCATGTTCCTTGTAATTTTGAGCCATAATGAAGTAAATAATCGAAAATGTTAATATTACGGACAAAATCTATTTCTTTTTTGTTAGAAAGTAGATAAATAATTTTCTCGAGTATTGATTTAGGTTTTGAACAATATGAGCGCTCAAATTCGTAATTAAGTTTATGAATTTATTATTCCTTAAAAAATCAAAGGTACTTAAGGATAAAGATATAATTAGAGAGGCTAAAGGATATCCACCTAACTCTAATTATGAATTATTTATGGAGAATCAATTTATATACAATGACCATATTAAATAGACAACTCTAAGTATGAGTAATATATATTTATAATATTAAAAGTATAACTACAAGTTTTTAGTAGAATAATATAGAACTAATAAAAAAGTAATATATTAATCAATTAATTAAAAGTTAAATTATATATTGATTTTATTGAAGTTTGAAATTATGGCTCCATAAATTCCCTTATCATTTTTTTTTTGCAAGCACTGTTTGGATAAGTGAAATTATTAGTTTTAATAATTAATTTACAACTATGTCTAAATTAGTATCACTTAGAATAAATTAATTATGAATTAATTTATACATTTTAAATAATATAATTGTTTAGTAATAATCAAATAATAAGAATATTTTGTTTTTATTGTAAATATGTGATATTTAAAATTAAAACATAGAGAAAGCTTTTAGAAGTAATTAGATTTCTTTACTCTATAAATAAAGGGTTCCTCTATTTTTTATGGCACTGGCTATGAGTCTTATTGTAAACTGCAAGAACTTCGCCAAAACTTAGCCTTTGTTTGACATATCAAAAATTAATAGAGAAAAAATCCGTGTCCTATACCGATAACTGGAGGACAATTAATAAAGCCTAAGAATTACTGATTATATGTCCCTTGAAAAAATTGTTACAACAAATGAACAGTTATTTTTCAAACAGTGAGGTACAATTATTTTTTTTTTTCAAGAGCAGTGCAGTATAAAGCAAGACAAGTTTATTTTATTATATTTTATTTAAAGGAAGGGGGATAAAGTTTTTGAATACACATCATTGGATATATTAGTTGGCATTAAAAAATTTTAGTACAATAGTTGGTGTGCATCGTCTAAGGTACAATGCATCTCCAAACTTTACCACTCGTTTGTTTGGGGCAGGACACAGAAAAGCTAAAGCAGCGTTTGGAACTTTAGTTACATATATGTTAAACCTTTAAACACTATAAAATTTTTAATAGTTACAGTAAAAAAATAAAAAACCATTAGCAGCTACAGTTAAAAAAAAACAATTGCTACAGTGTAAAGCTTTTCAAATCAATATTTTTAGTTCTAACCAGTCTTCAAAACAGTATTTTTTGAGTTGCGTTTTCTATAGAGAGAAAAAAGAAGAAAAGCTACCTCAAATTCTTAATCCCAGATTACTCATATATTGAGATTAGTAAAGAAAAGTTAAATAGGATAATCTAGCAAAAAAAAGCCTAATTCCTTTTACTCTCACACGTACATCCAAGTAGTGTGAAAGACTAAGTGAGAAAGATCGTAATCTCACAAAAGAGGTTGCTCATTGCAATTTTAAACCATTTCAACTGGTTAGGCAATATTTATATATATGTCTATAGTTATTAAGCATTGAGTTAATATAACGGATAAAGTTGTATTTCAAAAGTTTTATAATTTCTTTTTTGTTATATAGTAGTCACTCCTTTGCCATGTTGTTTTACGAAACCAACACTTGAAAGGATTTTGAAAGATTAACCTTCTTTGAATTCTCTTCTCTCGCTCCTACCAAACAGCTATAGGTGTAAAAATTCTTCAATAAAATCTTCTCACCCCCTTTCCGCCTGCCAAACAAGCTCCCACTAATACAAGACAAGAGTAGTTTAGGAAGGATTTTTATAAAAGGCTTTAAGAAAAAGCTTTTTTAGTCAAATGGTTTCTTTTTTTTTTTGGCACCAAAAAATAAGTTTTTTGGACACTAAAACGGCTCTCCTTTTGTTTTTCCATCTTGTTGGGGTTCCTTATTTTGCTACAATCATTTTTTTTATCTTTTTGAAAAAAACTGAGACAGCTTACTTACTCAAAAAAGTATTTTTTAGTGAAAAAAAAAAGAGGTAGACCAGAGTTTTCAATTGAGAAAAAAGAAAATTAAAAAGGAGAAGGTTGAACTAGGACGTCTTCAAGACCTTGACCTCAGTATTGACTTGTTCCTTGAATATGTTAAAAACTACAATTCCTCTTATTCATTTCCCTAGTTATTTATTCTTTGCCAACAAAATCTCAAGAAACTAACTTTGGAGTGCTTTTTCTCAATTGAAGTCTTGAAGATGGGAGAACTTTGCTGCTCCATCGACGATGGGCTTGATCTATTTGGAGTTCTCATGGTGATCATCTTAGCTCTTGCTATTATGGCTGTTTGCATGCCACCACCGCGGCGACTGGCTGTTGTCGCCGTGTACCGCTGCCGTTGAGGGTTTCCGCCGACTTTTCTCTCCCGCTTTCATCAACTCTTTTGTGTCCTCATGTTTTCTATTGTTGCTATGGTTTGGAAATGATATAGTTTCCCTGCTCAAAATTAGATATTCTTGTTTGTTTTGATTTTGATGTCCTCCCCACAATTCATTAAAATGCAGTCTTGTAATTCTTATTCTATGATTGATTGTTGCTCTTGGTTGCTTGTGATTTTCTTTGCAAACAACGCTTTTTTTTTTTGGCGGGGCGGGGATTGAGTTGGATTTTTTTTTTTCAATAAATATCTATTAGAAATTGTTCATTTCCTTTCTTATTGAAGATCTTAGGAAGAAAATTAGATCAAAAGCAGCAAACTAATTCTCATGGGAACATAGGATCAAAAACTTGAGTAGGGTAAGACGAACTTTGACCTTGTGAAGCACATAGAAACCTTATTATTATTATTATTATTATTATTAATTATTGTTTTTCAAATTGCATTGCAAATGGGCAAGGAAAGACTTAAAAGACTTTGACTCTGCCTCTACTCTCTGTCAAAAGCACCTATTGCCTTGACTTTTCAAGCAAAAAACGTACGCAACGGTCTATATTTCCTAAAAACAAAAGTTGAAAGCAAAAGGAATAATTTATGAACTAAACTTGCTTAGGTAGTGTCAAATTTATACGACGTCAAGCGCTACAAATGTGACGTATTTCGTTAGTTTTCCAATGCCCAACAACAATTTCCTGTCGTTTTCAGGGAATAGTGAAATTTAAGCAGTAATCAAGCGCTAAAATTAATGTGCACCTAAAGTATCAAACCAATCGAGGGATGTTTAGTACCAATATCTTATTTATATATATTTTTTAACAGTGTTTTCAAGTTGATGAAAACAAATAGTCCAACGAACGACATGTTTTTTTTCTTGCGTGGAGGACAGCATAATAAGAATGAAGACGACATGGTTTTGATGAACGACAGCAGATCCCAAAGCATGAAATCCAAACAATTTTATCATAAAAACGACAACACAGTTCTGATTAGACGATTTTAAGGTATGAAATCCGTGTCCTTTTGTCACAAACCGTTTTCTCATTAAACGACAGCAAAATACACTCTATGAACGACATCTTTTACAAAGATTGATAAAAATACGAGGCACGTTGTTTTCATTCCTAATAGCTGCAATTTTTATTAAAAAGCAGGCGACTTATTAATTTCAAACGACAGGTAGTTTTGTCTTAACGACAGCAAAATTTCACGTCACTTTTCAGAGGAGGGCGTAATTTAAGACATACGTCTTCTTCTTCTTCTTCTTTTTTTGTATATATTGAATAAGTATCTTTTTACTCAAGGGTAGGGACGATAATTTTAGATACGCACGATAATATGATACAAAAACGACACAAGATAAACAAGTTTAGACCGTATATTTATTAATTGTGTCACAAATGGGTTGGCACAAATAACACGAAAATAAACCGTCTGGTTTCATGCTAACACGCTAAACACTCTTTAACACGTTTAATTAAACGGGCCGTAAACATATTGATACAGTACGACACGACTCGCCTATTTATAATACATTTAAACTTAAAAATAAAAATATTTAAAATATTTATAATAGTTTAGTATTAATTAGATATTGTGTTTTTATTAATTTTCTTTATTAGTTTTTTTAAAAAAAAATTAAAAATTTTTAAATTTTTTATTATTTTTTTAAATTTTTAATTAATTGGGTCATAAACGTGTCATATGCGTGTTGTTATCGTGTCAACCTGTCATGGCACGTTTAATAATGGTGTTAATTGTGTCGTGTCGTGTTACATGTGCTATAGGCATGTCGTGTTCGTGTTTGTATTTTTGACACATTTATTAATCGTGTCATGTTTATGTTTGGGCTAAACCTGTCGTGCTATAAGCACGATTATTGTTACCTCTCATGAGTTCATAATGGATTGGGACTACATTCAGAGATCGCTTCCCGGCGATATCGCCCTCAAATCGCTTCTTCTTTTCAGGTTCCGACAAATTCCCTTACCAATTTCACTTTCCATTTTTTTTCCACCTGTTCTACCATGGTGTTTCGTATTTATTTGAGCTTTTTTTTCTTTTTTTTTTTCGGGTTTCTTTTCCCTCCTTGGAAATTAAAGGAATCGGATTTGTGTGCGCTGGGAAGTTGTTCTAAGTTTTGGAGAGTGCTTTGCAAGTCCGATTGCTTGTGGGAATCCCTCGCTAAAGAAAGACGGCCTTTTTAGGTTTTCGCGAAGAAAATTCGTCTTCGTCCTGTTCCAGTGCTACGGTAGTTCCTCTTTTTCAGGTATATTTGACTTAATGTTTTCAATTTTTTTACTTGAAAAAATTCACTTTTTTTGATATCTCTTCAAAACTTGATTACTTTGTGAGTGATTACCTAGTTTTTGTTAAAAAAGAAAAATTACTTGACAAAATTTGGGCAAAAAAAAAAAAAAGGTGTTATAGGGATGGAGGGCTTTTTACATCGAGAGGCACAATGAGATGGCAAGTGGAGTAATAAGAAGAAAACAAATATTATAGGATTCAGTTCCTCACAACCACCCATGTTGCTGAGTCAACCACCCAATTTACTGAGTCAGTACTTGATTCCTCCTATAAAAACGCCATTACAGCTTTATCTTTCCTTCACAATATTCTGATAATAAGGTGAAAAAAAAAACCGTTTTCTTCTCTGTTTTTTCGGTTCTTTTCATTCTACACAACAATGAAGATCAGTACTCAAACTAAAAAGCTCTTGTTTTTCTTCTTCTACCTCCTCATATCAGTCCCGGCTCACGTGCTCGGAGAGTGCACGTGCGAGTCGGAGGAGGAAGATGACCGCGACATGACTGAAGCACTCAAGTACAAGGTCGCTGCGATCGCCTCGATACTCTCGGCCGGTGCAATCGGCGTCTGCCTTCCGATCCTCGGCAAGAGAATTCAGGCCTTAAGCCCCGAGAGGAGTGTCTTCTTCTTGATAAAGGCCTTCGCCGCCGGCGTCATCCTCTCGACAGGCTTCATCCACGTCCTGCCGGACGCCTTCGAGAACCTGACATCGCCGCGCCTCGGCGATACGCCGTGGGATTTCCCGTTCACTGGATTTGTCGCCATGATGTCGGCCATCGTCACGCTCATGATCGATGCCTTCGCGACGTCGTACTTCCGGAAGTCACACTTCGGCGGCAAGTCTTCGGAGCCGACGAGAGTGGGCGACGAGGAGAAGGATGGTGAGCACTCCGACCACGTCCATGTCAGCACGCACGCTACTCATGACCATGCTCATGGCTCCGTCGGAAACGAGAATTTCGGCTCGTCGGAGCTGCTCAGGCATAGAGTTATATCTCAGGTATATTATTAAAATAATAATAATAATTTTTTATGGTAAATTTTTTCTTTCCAAATATTAATTTCATTAAACTTTCTAAGCTTTTTTTTTTTTTTTTTCAGAATATCACAGGAATTGCTTTTTTTTTTTTTTTTCCCGCTTAAGCTTAATTTTTGGGAAGATTGTCCAAGGGAGGATGTGTGGTGCAGCCTTTATGTACTTTTTCTTTCTCTTGGAAAAGTGAAAAAGAAGAAGAGAACAAAGAGCAATTGTTTTTTGTTTTTTGTTTTTTAATGAATTTGTTTCTCGGCTATCATCTATTATTTTTTGTTTCACTTTTACAAAAAAAGAAAAATAAATAAAGAAAAGATGTATGCGGAAAACAGAGTTTTGATTGTGATTATGCGGCAGGTTTTGGAGCTGGGCATTGTGGTACACTCCGTCATCATAGGAATTTCTTTGGGTGCTTCTGGGAGTCCCAAAACTATAAGGCCTTTAGTTGCTGCTCTGAGTTTTCATCAATTTTTTGAGGGCATGGGTCTTGGAGGTTGCATAGTTCAGGTATTACTATTATTATTTTTTTTAATCTTTGATTTCTATTTCCTAATTTTTCTTATGTGACAGTATATGCTGTATTTAGTTTCAGTTTGTCCACAATTTTTGTTGAATTTAATGGTTTTAAAGTAGACAAGTTGTATTCCAAGCACCACTCATGACTTTTAGCCTTTTTTACTTTGCCTCTATTTTATAAAATGATTACAAGAGTATTTGAAAAAAAGTTGAACGGAAAATAATATAACAACTTGAAATTTAATAGGAAAAATACTTTAGCAAAACTGATTTGAACCATAACTCTCAAACACCCGTGGATCATTGGATATTGAGAGAAAAAAACCGTATGTTTCAACCTTTTTTTTGAATGATTATGGTCGATTTGCATTTATATTGAGGGAACAATTATGATTGGCTCGATATCTAAACTTATTATTATCGTTGAGTTTTTGGCCATAGTGTGATGGCAGTTATGGTATTCTGTAATAACATAAGGTTGTTGCATTGTTTAATTCTGTCAGGAGAGCTAATTAAATACTAGAGTTCAAGATCTTTCTATGCATCTTAAGGATTACAAAAATGGTGTTATGCTGGATAGTTTTACATTAAAAAGCAAAAGAATCTATATGACTATTGCCTTTATGAATCATTGAAGTCCAGATTATTTGTTCTTTGAAGTTAATTGTGTTATGTGATAGAGAAAGGATTGCCTTCGACATTATTTTGTTAACATTATAGATCCACAAATAACGAGTTGACATTTGATAGGGGTCTACCATTTCAATT
>CAMOHE010036707.1:0-10707 GCA_946598075.1 Artocarpus hirsutus
TGATAAAGAGCCTTTTTACAGAATCATCTCAAGTGTACGAATTCATCTCTGGTCAAGCAGACTCAGAACAGAAGAGAGAAGTTTCTCATCAGTATCCAATACTCAAGCTGTCAATGGCCTACAACAGCTCATAAGTCATGCTTAAAGACTAGCATACATATCCGTATTTAGTAAAACAATTTTTTAACTGCAGAGGCTATTTACTGCACTAAACCTTGATCCTTATTTATGAAAGAAAACTAGCAAATTGGGTGTGGTGACAGTAGTTTACACCCAGAGAAAAGGGTTTGATCTATCTTGATCAAGTTAGATGATTGTCTGCGGTGACAGTAGTACTGAAAACCAGACTGATTAGGTGATTAAATTAAATTATTATCCGTTAGGTATGTGGTAGAACATTATGATTTAAACCGGTGGCTTTAAACTTGAATGGCTCGAATGTTTCAACCATTAGAGTTAAAGGGGACAAAAACTAGGTTTAAACTAGTATTGTATGGGTTCCATATTATAATTTGACAATTGAGTTTAAAATATAAGAGTTTTATATTGTTGTATATTTTTACTTTTTACTGTAGTGTATAAGAGTTTTTCAACTCATGAGTTTTTTTTATTTCATTTGCCAAAAACAAGATACATTAGGGCTCAAAACTATTTCAATAAATGCATAATCAGGTTTGAACCAATTTGAACCAAACTCATGAGTCCACGTCAACCTGCCTAGGGGTAACAATTTACAAGCATCATTTGACAACCTATTTAGAACTTTGTAGTTTCAACTATGGTGTAAAGCTCTTGTATGTTGCATAAAAATAAAGTTTAATACATTATAAAATTTTTATATATTATACAATATTTTAATTCCAACTATATTACAATCACTATGGACAAATTGGATACACTTGTTCTTTTTAATGGAATCTTGAGCCTTTAGTTAGACCTTAGAAGTACTATTCATATGCCTTTTAGTAACATGGGAGTCCTATTCAATGCGGGTTAGAAAGATGAATGCTTGGTGATTGATGGCAGTTATTACACATGGGTAATGGGACTTTGTCAATGACACATCCCAATCAGAGTAATGAGCTTACTGACTCACATCATTATCTCATCACCGTTCTGAGTTTTGTTTGCAAGTCGATGAGCTTTGTTCTCTAGTTACAAAGCCTTGAAATATCCAAGAAACATGTTTGATTTGCTACAAGAAATTGGTTTAATTCCGTACAGTGTTAGAGTTAATAGAATGTTTGAGACATTGGACGAAGCTAATTGATTTGAATTAAAACAAAATAGAATTTTCACATGCTACAATATAAAATAAAAAATAAAATAAAATAAAACATAAAAGCTATTATATGCTATAAAACTTAAACCAAAAGTTTGGTTCTATGCCAAACACACTATTAGAAAATTTTCTTAAATATGCATACAGTACATATTGTAATGATCATCATATAAATTTTCTTATACAGTGTAAGTACAGTTCATATTTTTAAGAGAATTAAAAAACGGGTGGGATATAATTGATATGTTATAAGACTTTTAGGTTTTTTTTTTTTTAATTTAAGAGGAGTCACAATTTATATTTTATAAAAATTGTAGGGCCTAAACTTAGTTTTCATAATTTTGAGGGGGGACATATGCCCCCTCTCAAGCGGCCATAGCTCTGCCGCATATTCTTGGCACGAAAAAATATCTTATTGTAGGATGCAATTTTCAGTCATAATTTCACAATATTTTGTTAAATTATACTATGCTTTTTCTTAATTAATACGATTCTTATAAAAAATTTATGCCTTAACTTCCTTGATTTAAGGTGTTATTTCACGTTAGGTTTTGTTTCTTATAAGAAGCTACTCTATATATGTGTATAACTAATACGAGATGATTGCGAGCAACTACACTGGCTCAATGAAGCTTAATATTGGTTACCGATGATGATGAAAATCGTAGCAAAACAATTAAAAAGGATGAAGAAACAATTTTGGAAAAATTACAGTGCATTCCAAAATTTACATATACCATTAAAAAAATACAAAACTTGTAGTAAGACAAGTGTTTTGGTCTATTGCTAGATTTTGTTATTAGTTTTTGGATTAATTTTTCAACGGTATGATATATGAGTAGAAACATTTATGCATCTAGTATGTAAAATTGTAACATGAGCATACTATAGATATGCATATAAAAAAATCCATGTGTTATTCATACCCACGCATATATAAATGATTCTATGTAAATAAAAATTCACTAGTTTCCTTAAAGAATTCTGTTTTTATAGATAAATTTATGGAGGTAAGCTTACAAAATTGATTATGATCAAGTTCGTAAATAGACCATTTAAAGGTTAATTCGACAGTTATAATAACAAAACCTACTGATATGACTAACATACATGTTTTATCCTAAGAGCTCCCTCAACAAAACATGATGTTATCTTATACCAGCTACAGATATTTCAATGAATGAAATAATTTTACAGAGAAAAAAAATGTAAAAGAATGATGTAAAAAAAAAAAGTTGAGGCTCTATTTGGCATGATAGATAGAGATTAGAAATGATAGAGAGAGTTGGAGAGATAAAAAGCATAAAAAATGGAGAGGATTGTAGTAATTTTTTATATTATTTGATAGGATAGAGAGAGTTGAAAAGATAAAATCATAGCTATTTATGAAATTACTAAATGGTAAGTTTACATTACTTGTTAATAATTTTTTTAGAGGGTTGAATTGTCTTTTAAAACTTTAAAGCAAAGAATTGCTTAAATTAATGAAAGGAAGAACATATCTTTCCTCACTTTTCTCCCTTCAATCCATCTCTTTCCCTCTTACTAAATAATATAGTGTCAGAGTTGAGAATTATAGAGAGAGAACTTTGAGTCATGCCCATGTGCAACATGGGTGAAAGACAGACTTAACGCAAGAAAACAGAAAGTGCCCCCACAACATGAGAGGCCGCTGGTCACCAGCTGATCACAAGACCACTTAAATAACCTTTAAGATTTCTAAAGGAGAAAAAAAAAAAAAAAAAAACTTTAAAGATTTTTGCATTCCTTGCAAAAATGGGTACAATTTTTTAGGATTTATCCCTGCCTTGGTCCTCTATCTAGCTGGTTGTAAATTAAAAGCTCAAAATAGAATGACAGTCTCGTTCTCTTTTTACCTTTTGTGTGGTCTCCCTTTCTCCATGAGAAAAGAACAAGAAGAGATATATATATATATATACACACACACGGTATGTTGTTATAATAGCCTTTTAAAAGAACAATTTTTACTATCAATTATAATTATAAACAATATAAAAATTTTATATGCTATAATAAAAAAATTAAAATACAAAACTCTCATATATTATTATTTTCAAACTAAAATTATTGATTCTAGCTATTTTTTAAATGGTCTAATAATTTTAACTATAATAATTTAAAATTTTTATATATTATAATATAAATTAAAAATATATTATAATATAAAACTTTTTCACGTTAATATAACGTGGCCTAAATACACTGCAAGTCACTTGGTAAATGTGCAATCTGGTTCTTAAAATCAAACGCATTATTTATTCAAAATTACTAAAAAGATTATTTGACAATAAGAATGTTTCATCGGCCTCCCTAATATGCTAAGTAGGAATTGATTTGATTAGAAAAGTGAAAACTCTGGTCTGCTAAGAAAAAAGTACTTTAATGTCCGCATTGGAAGTACTTAATTGATGTATGATTGAGTGATTTGATCCTTCACTGTTGTGTTGTCTTTTAGTCTGTGGCAAGATTTGGGATTTGTGGTTGGTTCCCAATTTTGGTATTGTTTAACAATTTTTTAAAATAAGTGAAGATAATTTTATTTTTAAAAATAAAAATTTTTGAAAAATTATTTTAAAAGTATTTTTAAAGTTTTTATTTTAAAAAACGTAAAAAATATTTTTAAAAACTTCTAAAACAATACCAAACAAGTAATATAGAAAGTTTCAACATTGCATATTTTTATTAGGAGTGGTAGTCTCACTTTCTTCATCCTTAAAATTAAAAAATAAATAAATAAATTATTAAAAAAATATTATAGTAGAAAGATTTTAAAAAAAGTCATGAAAAAATACACGCTAGTTTTGAGTTCCAATTGCGAGTTTCGACTGCCCAACTTTATCATGTTTTGTTGAATTCTATTTTAATTTCTCCTGTAGAAGTTTTGTGTTATAATAATCTGAAATTTTTACATGCTAATATGATCGAGTATTTTTTGTATTTTAGTATACATTTCTCTTGAAAAGAACAACAGAATTTTGGGGGTGGAAGTTCCCAAAGTTATCTGGCTTATTGATACTCTATGTTGAGGCCATACAAAATAATACATGGAATGTTTGAGAGTGGTTTGAATTCTAAAGTTCAGCTTACAAATAATATAAAGCTCTCACATGTTATAGTGTAAAATAAAAATATATTACAAAATAAAGCTTTAATATAATATATTGTGCGGTTCAAACCGTAAAGTTGGAAACGTTTGAATATATTACAATATAAAGCTTTCATATGATATATTGTACGGTTCAAACCGTAAGGTTGGAAACATTTTCTCAAATAGTCTAGCAAATTTAATAAAAGTAAAAAAGTTGCTGTGCTTGGGGAAGTTGAATGATAAATGATACCCAACCCCAAAAAATAGGAGCAAAATATTGGGTTCAAGAGAACAAATCTATGTAGCTCATTCAGGCTATTAACAAAGAAAAAAATAAATAAATAAAGCAATAACTTGAATAAAAAGAACAAATTTGAGAGAATCAAAGGGAAAAAAAAAACGAAAGAAGAAAAAATAAGGTTAGCTTCCTCCTTATTCTTGCCAGAAAAAAAGTAGCCGCTAGACTCGTGGGCTTTCCATTTGTGACCCAAAATGACATGGGCCACATTCCTCATTGAATATGGGCCTAGGAAGATGCAGCAATGGGAGTTCTTGGGCTAGGAAGGCCCATATACTGGAGCCTTGGCGACAACAGGAGCTTTGGGCTGGGTCGTGGAGATGGAATTGGGCCGTAACTGAACAGCTGCTCAGCAGCCAGCCTAGGAGACAGGTTGACTTGTTCCAGTGCTCTCGATTGTAGGTCAGTTGGGTAATCCCTGACGCATCCGATACGTGGCCCAGCCCCAGTGGCCCATTTACACGAAAGGGGCTGGCCGAAGTCAAAGATTGCCGGCCCCTCGTGCGAAAAGTCAACCTTCTTGTTTCCATCTTGATCAACGGTCGTGATCGCCTTCTCCTCAGCAACTACAGCCTTATCATTTCTATTAACACCGTCCGATTGCTTAACAAATTTCCTTGAATCTGATTTCCCTACCACCTTAGTGACTTCGAATGAAAAACAGTCGTCATCAATTGCACACCTCTACATAAGATAGATAACGATGGATCAGAAAATTGCCAAAAAAAAAAAATAAATAAATAAAAAATTCATAAAATATAAATGCAATGCATGTATTTGTAACAAACTTTTTTTCCCGCGGATGCATGAATTTTTCTTAGACAAGTGTACGGGAATTGAGAAAGGGAGAATTTATTTACCTTGACATTGGAGAGATCCACGTTATTTTCTTCAAGGAAGCTAATGAATTCCTTAAAGTTCTCTTCTGTTGGGTGATAATGACCACTATATGGCCAAATAGCCTGCAATTATGAGTTTCATAGAGTAAGTATGAATGATGTGCTAAACTTAGTTTTAAACCAATTTAGAGGTAATTATAACAAATTTGTTAGATTGAGTTTGAGAGAATATGATTTCTTTATTGTAGCAACATGTCTTACAACGTGTTTGAGAGAGTAGTTTAAAACATCCGTTTGAATTTGAGAACTATAGCATATGAAAACTTTACACTGTTTATGGTTTAAACCAACATTTTAAACTACTCTTCTAAATACCCTTTTAAATCATTCAACAAGGGATAAATTATCTTGTACTATATGCTTGGATATAGTTTTGCATCATCAAACTTTTATCATGTTTTATTTAATCTTCATTCGTTTGATTTAATGTAATAAAATTTTGAAGTAATCTAATGTGTCAAAACTACTTATAGATCAATTTTTCTTATGAATATTGTGATATATTGTTTTTTTAATCAACAAATTATCTGTGTTACCTCAAGAACGCCATCATGAGCGACTAATCTTCCAGCGGCTGTGGTGGCACCCCCGGCTAGGAAACTTGAGTGCTGAAATGTACCTTTCTTCTTCTGGCCCACATACAGAGCCCTTGTGGTGCTTAGGACGAAAATCCACTTGCAACCCTCAATTGTGTTCACTGGCGTCCCACTTTGCCAATACACTAGTTTCCCATCTATCACTTTCACTTCATATGCTTCTCTCTCTTTCTGTAACATCATAACCAAAATTTATATTTAATCACTTTAATTTCCAAAGTTATTATTAGCACTTATTAAAATTTATGGTATGGTTTTGGAACTTACTGGTCCGAGATATGCGATGCATTGACGTTGGAGAACCGTTCTTGGGCATTTCTCAAGATTTATCTCTTTCCCATCTCCAATATCAAGCCTGCATTTTACAATTATTTTTTTTTAAATATATATTTTCTTAGTTAGTGAAAACCCACGTTTTTTTTACGACGGAAAAAACAGTAAACGACGAAATATGGTAGAAAGGGATTTCACATATTATATCTTATGGCATGGTTAATTTAGAATTCAATTTAATACACTACGCATGCGTACTTGAAGTTTTATATTCCAAAACTTGATGAAAAAGATAAAGAAGGGCAGGAAATTAATTATTACTTACCAATAGAAGAAAGGCTGAGTACTCTCACTTTCAAACCAGATATCATAGTACAAGTGCAAATTGTGTCCATAACGGTGCCGTGGATCAATCTGTAGAAGAGGTAAAGAACACAACCAGCTTAATATTAGTACATTAGAATCAAAATTTAATATATATCATTTAAATATGCTTAATCTATTGAACTAAAATATGACTACAGTTTGTAAAATGATATCATAAAAATAATTCTTATTAATTATATATTACAAAATATGATATCATTAAAATAACTATTATATCATTAAAAACATTTAAGACATTTTGAATGTTGAGTTAAATTTTAATTTCATAACAATAATTTGATGATGTATTGTAATGTTTTCTAATTTAAGTTCAAAGCCCAAAATCATCTAACACAGCAAATATGATTGTGACTTACAGCTTCGAGCCAATGTTGTAGAGCTAACTTTTGTGCTTTCTCATCCTTGGACAAACCCTTTCCCACCTGCAAAACAATACACCGACGTTCAGCTCCCAAATTAATCTTCCAGAACTCTTTGGCAGGGGATGAAAGAGAAACCTGATTATAATAAAAGCCTTATCTTTATCAGGTTCTGTTATTTATTATATTTTTTATCTCTGATGTGATTTTAACGAGTTTCCACGTGTAAAAATATGTTTTTTTTTTTTTAAATATGTACTATCGGTAGGATTATTGAAAAGTCAATGACCGCGTTTCCGAAAATACCTTTGCTGCTCTAGTCCTGGCCCTCGCCCATCTTTGAGCCACAGTTTCCTGCTTCTCAACATTAAAGAAGGACACAGAACTCATATTTAGAGACGCAAAGTCCAACGCTTTCCACCTGATTCATACATAAAAACAAACCAAATCAATTATTTCAAAACACAAATTTAACCAAAAGAAAGCAAACTTTAGTTTAATAATTAAGAGAGAGATTTTTAAGTGACTAGTTACCAGAGCTCCTCAACAACAACTGCACAATCAGCAAGGTTCCTTCTAGTTCTGTAACTTTTGTACACTTTCTGAAGCTTAATTGCCGCCGCGTCGAGCTCCCTGACGGGTCTCGGAGAGAACATGATTGCAGGCTCCGGCAAGGAAAGGGCAGGTATTGGCTTGTGCTTGATTTGGTTCTTGCCGACAAAAACTTGATCATCTTCCGAGGTCGTCGAATTCTGATAATCTTCGACAACTAGACTCTTGAATGAAAGATTGGTTTCAAGCACCACTTTCTGTGGCTTGTGATGTTGCAATCTTGTGAAAGTGTTTGCGTTGGAATTGTCCGAACCATTTGGGACGGTCATTGTTTCTGAGAAAAATATATATATATTTTTTCAGTTTCACTATTTCCGGATTCTGGGAATTTGTCAGCTGCACAAGATCAGATCAAGAAAGTTACAAAATATTGTTGAAGAATTTGACAATATGATCACCAAAATTGAAACAAATAAATTAAGGGGGCTTTATTAATCAATCGTAATCATACCTTGGAATGATTTTGTGTGAATGTCCTTTTCGTTTATGAATGTTTCAAGAAAATAGGTGTTTGTAAAAGGTGAAAAGAATTAAAAAGTACTTGACAAAGTACACGATGCCTGCTGCTTATATATATATATATGTGTGTGTGTGTATGTATATATGTATATATATAGACGCATAGATGTACGTCAAGTATGGAAAAAAAAAGTAGTTGTGGATTTTCAAATACGTGTTAATACTGGAAAAAAGGGGCAAAAAGTGATGAACGGAAAGTCGTTGGATGGAATTCTTTCTCTCTCTGTTACAATCAAAGTGTGGGAAATGAGAATAGCAAACCAAGGATTCAACGTCTTATTTTGCCTTCTTCTTTTTTTTTTGTTTATCTCTTCTTTGGTTCAAAGGCACGAGTGGTTTGATGGATTCAAAGATTGAGACTTTGAATTGCATTTGGAAATGTGGGCATGCCCCTTTTAAAGTTTTGCTTCTCCTTTTTCCAGTTTTCCACCCCCAAATCTGGAAAACATAGAAAAACAAATTAATAATAAAAAAAAGATATGGATCCCCTGTTTAGCAAAAGTAATTAGAACTACTCTTCAGTTATAAATTGTGTAAAGCTTTCAATGCTACAATAACAATAAAAAATTTACTATTGTGTAAAGCTCTCATATGTTACAATAAAAAATAGTTCTTACTAACTGTTTTCATTATCCTTTTAAACACCCTATATAAATATATATATATATATATATATATATATGTATATCTATGTATGTACACATGTGCACATAGAGATAAAGAATTGGGTCAAGTGGTCAAAGAAAGTAAGCCAACTGCCATGTTTCCAAGAAGTTTTTCATTGGAAAAACACAAGATTGCTTTAACTTTAGCAGACTGGAATTGGATATTTTTGTGTTTAATTCTCTGCCTGAACAGTCAACGAGTTTTTGGTCATGGCCTTACCTGTGTTTGACAAAGTGGTAGAAACTACAATTTCCATCACAAATTTAGTTATGAATAGTATAAAACTCTCACATACTACAATAACAATAAAAAAATTACTACAATATAAAACTCTCACATACTACAATAAAAATAGTTCTCACCACTGGTTCCTACCACTTTCTAAACACCCTCTTAGTTATGCAAATGCAAATGCAAATGCATCGTTTCAAGCTCTTGTTTTTGTTGCTTACTAGTGTGTGCATGTCTTTTCATGGACCTCTTTGGGAGATGGGTTTAGTCATGAAAAGGCACATCTTTTGTCCTAAATTACTATAATATCCCTCCACATCTTACGGAGAGTGAAGAGCCCTTTTTACCTGGATGCGCTCTCTCTCTCTCTCTCTCTCTCTCTATATATATATATATATAGTTTTTGAACTAGACTTTGGTTCTCCTTTTTCTTTTCTCGCGATTTTATTCTAAATTTTGATAAATATAGATTACATAATCAATTTTTTTGGGGAGGGAATTTTGCTTCCTTTATTAGGAATAATTTCTCGAAATTAAAAGTGTATGGACCAATATGCTGGTTCAATAAAAGTTTGGGGCAAAAAGATATTCTTAGAAAAGAGCTTTTTTTTTTTCCCCTCCTTTTGGCAGAGCGTAGAGCAACGACATTCAATGTTGGTTGCGGAAAATTAGGCGTGGGAAAAATGGTCCTTTTCTAGTGTTGCGTACCTTTTATACTCCATGAAGAGCAGCACTGATTGCAATTACTTGTAACAAGGGGAATTGTATTATTAATGCATGTTATATAATTGTATACCATGAGATTGTCACAATGGACCAAAATATTGGTCTCAAAGTCAAGATCGTCAAGTGGGTGGTGTGCGGTTGCATTAATTTGCTTGTCAAATGTGGAATCTTTCATTATAAAAAAATGTGATCTTTCTAATATCTAATAAGCTACAACATATATTATTATATTATTATATTTTATGTAAAGAAAGCAAGCTTGTTACTTTAAATGTGAAATGTAAAATGCTTAACATCTGCATCAATTATTTTGTTCTCTTCGCTTGTTTAGGCTTTCATGATAAGCGGGGGCTAATTAAATAAAGAAACTACATTTAGTCAAGTTTTATCATAAGTCAAATTGATCAAACTTGACGGTTTTTTCTTTTAATACATATATTATGTTTCTCATGTTTTTAAGAATAGGAGATAACCCTCTATTTTCATGACATTTTTAAATTATAATTCAAAATTATGTTGTTAAATTTCAAATTCATATAAAATCTGTACATTTCTAAGTTAATAGTTGATTTTGACCTTCAAATTTATGATCTTATAAGTTATTCTTTGCAACTTAGCTTAAATATGATTTTTTTTTTTTTTTTGCTCTTTAAATGGCACACTTGATTCATTTTTTGTTATAAGATCATAAGCTATGAAGGTTAAACTTTTTCAATTTCAATATCTACAATTATTGACCGTAAAAAAAAA
>CAMOHE010036708.1:0-22616 GCA_946598075.1 Artocarpus hirsutus
TATGTCATGGGACAGATCGTCCTCTCCTAAAACCTAACATGTAGCTTAACAACACATGGACCTTGCATCATTTTATTCCATCCACCAATTTTCATACACCTATAGCCGTCACATACACAACATTTATTTATGAAAATCTAAACTTGAATATTCTACTAATTCACATGGCACCATGATCTAACATCGTGACTTAAAACTCAAAACTAAATAGACATAATATCAAATCTCCCATGAGAAACTTGTGATCAAAGCATATCTACAGGAATGCTCCAGAATATGTAATTCTTAAGCTCTACAAATACTCGTCTAATGGAGTCCACAAAACTTATTATCAGTGTAAAGCAACTCATTAAGTTCCTAGAAGTTTTATGTTGTAGTGCGCAAATGGAATTCCTATACCAAGTCCTTGCCTCTTAGACCAGATTGCTATCTCCTCAAAATTTCAAACTTAAAAGATACAAGGTTACTCAGCTATAGCAGAACAATAAATCTTAAAGACCTTTTGATCTCCATTCTGATCATCTACTTAAGGAAAATTCATCCTTAAGGCCGTATATCAAGTCAACACCTATAGACTCTTAACTTTACTATACAGTGTATTCAAGCGGTATTTGCACGACACATGTCTCAACGATGGATACCACTTATTCATCAAATTTTTTAACTTTTACAAATCAGATTTTTTTAACCAATCACAAAACTTTTAAGTCAGTACAAAGCCCTTTTTTCTTCAATAAAACCTTTTACTCAAAACAACTTTTTTTATTTTTGAAACAAAATAAGACTTCAAAACAAAACCCTTTTTTTGTTTGGCAAAACAAGTCTCGCACGGTTTAGTTCCCGAAGAATCTGAAGCGTTGGTCTAATACTAAAATCTATAATGTCCTGGAGGGGGTTAGAAGTTAAAACATGATTGTTAAAAACACTAACATCACTATAAACAGGGCATTTGTTACACATTTATAAGTTAAGGGTGCTACTTGTCAAAATTAAAAGTCTAGCAAGCAAATTGCAAATGTATAATAAGTTTAGAGCGCAATAGAAAAAAGGAAAAAAAGAAAAAAAATTATAATAGGACTATTTTCATAAAATTTTAAGTTGTCATGTGAGAACAAGTGACAACCTTTGGTTAAATTTTAGAATATTATCATTAATTTTTAGGGGTTGTACTTTTGCACCGTTGGTATAAATAATTGTTTTAGATGTTAAATTAATTTTTCAATAGTTTCATTTATGATTATGATTAGAATAATTCCACATCAGGAACTGCAAATTTTAACATGGACATGTTAATCATAGATATGGGCGTAGCTACTGAAGGCATAATAGGGGCAGCCGGCTTGACCAAGTTTTTACAAATTAAAATTCAAACCCTTAAAAACATCATTTTTTAAAATTTTCCTCGCTAAAACTCACTGTATTCATATGCCCCTACAAAACTTTTTAGTTTGTTTTTTTTGTACATACTTTATAAACAATTTGACAATAGTCAATTTGACAATAGTTAATGGTTATAGGCATATACTAACAATAGTTTTACATGTGACTCCACCATAAGGTATGAAGTTCAAATTCTTGCATCTTAAATTTCTCTTTTACTTATTGTAGGGTGTTCATGGATCAGATAACATAGATTAGGGGTAAATCCGTAATCTAATCCTACATATCGGATTGAGAATTTTCCAATCCAATAGTTATCCATAAACGCTCCAGTCTAGTCCGAAAACCATGGATTTTGCGGATTAGATTTCACGGGTTTACAGATTAAGTTTTTAAATTTGTTAAAAAATTAGCAATTAAAATTAACATAGAATAATATAACATTAAATAATTTAATAAAATCCAACATATAACAACCCATTAGAATTCAACTCTTTGATAGCATTATAAAATATTACAACTAACAAATTTAAATAAGCTTTAGAAATGAGCAAATAATGTTAGTTTTTGTAATTAGGCTAAGCTTCTTTTTTTTTTTTATTTAAAGCATATAAACTTTTAAACAAAGCATTGTAAGAGTATAGTTGTATATATTTATTAAAATTGTGTATATGTGTATATGTATATGTGTATATAATTTATTCAATATATGCAGTTCGGGTTCACAGATTATACAATTTGGAAGATACTCAATCTATACATATAAGATTGGAAAAATCCCAATCTAAAACCAATCTATATTTTTCATAATCCAATCTAATCAGGCTTATTGGATTGAATTAAATTGATTGAAGGATTTCATGAACACCTTTAACTTATTGTATGGGAGCTTTCTATAGCAATTTTTTTTTTCATATTCTGCATTTTGAAAAAAAAAAAAAAAACTTGTTCCTTGTATAATGGATTGTATTCCATTTATACCTTCATATAATACATGTTAAATCCTTATCTTTTGTTAGTTAAAGGTTGATTTTAGCCATGAAAAGAAACTAAATATCCTTCACGTTTTATGCTATTTATTTTTTTCTTTTCATTTTTATTTTATTAAGGGTGGTTACATCTTTGTTGAGGTCAAAATTTATGGATGACTAAGAATTGAGTATAAATTCAATATTTGAAAGTATAAAAGTGATACAATCAAAAATATAATTTTTTATAACATCAAAATGGAAATTTCTAAACATTAGATTTGATAAAAAACATACCACAATAAATAAACAAACAAACATATAATAGAATATAGAACAAAAGATACTTTTTTACAAACATAGTATTTTAAGACTAAGCTTTACGATTAGAGTATTTTTTTTTGGACTTTAAAATTCTCAAATGTGTATTTGATATTTCATGAAAGATTTTGTACCAAAATTTCTTCCATATATTTTTCATGTTATTATTTTTTAAAAAATAAAGGTTTATTTTTCAAAAACAAAAAGGTTCACACTCGTAAGACTCCTACGAAAGTTAAAGGTTGGCTTCGCCATTACTCAAAGATTATATCGTTGAAAAATTAATCCAATAGTTAAAAAGTCATACTTACGGTGAAAAAAACAATTCTTAAGTAGAAGTTCCCTCAAGTTTAACTAAGATGTTGAAACACTTTTTTATGATAGAAACAAGGTGCCTTTTTTTTTTTTCTCACTGAGTGGTAGGCCCTTACAGACTTCTGTAGACTCTAGGTTCTTCATCTTCATCCGAATTTCTAGCTCTGTGCTTTTGCTTCGCTTTCACTCCTCCATAGCTCTCTAGCGTAGAGCTTAAGCAAATCTCTATTGCAAGACATTACTTTGCTCATGCCAATGACAGTGCGTAATTTGCTGGAAACTGAATGAAAGCCAAGGTGAATGCATCGCTCCAAGCAAGGACAATCTTCCTAAAATTTACCATTTTTCATACTCGTAAAAATTGTTATTTTAGTTTTTAGATTAATTTTTTTATAATCTATTTTATGAGGGTCATATTAAAAATTTACAATCCATAACATAAAATAATTTTTATTCTTTTAAATTATTTTTAGTTCAAAATATTATAACTATTAAGAATTTTATATTATAATTATTTTACACTGTGAACAATTTGTGAACAATTTGAACTAGAGTGACTTAAAGATAAAACTGCACAATGTTTCTTACAAAAAGGGAACCCGTAAGAAGCCCTAGAAACAAACCCCATGTTTGGTTTAGTAACGAGAACGTTCTTATTATTTTTACCACAAATTCAGTTATAAATAGTATAAAATTTTTACATACTATAATAACAATAAAAAAAATTATTATAATATAAAACTTTCATATTTTATAAAAAAAAATAGTTCTAACAATTAATTTCTACCACGTTTTAAACGCCCTAAAATTTGAAATCTCATGTCCATGGTATAACAATACAGATACGCAACAGTACTAATTAACAATAAAGTTGTTATGGGTTCTACTTCTAGCATCTTCCATCAACCTTTTTTTTCCCTAAAAGGGTACACAACAGAAGTAGTCTTTAGCCTGCCCTGATGGGCAATTGTGTAATTTTATTTGGGAATATTTTTTAATTCCAGACGCAGTTTATTTATACTGGAGTAAAAAAAGGCAAGCTTGAAAGTTGAAAGTGAGTTGACTCGGCGGCTGACCCAGACCGGCGGTGAAAGCAATGAGGGAGCGAAAGCTTAAGCCTCTCCTTCCTTACGGAGCTCTGAAGCTTCTGTTTCTGCTTCTGAGTTTTCGCTCTGCTTTTTCCGACATTTTCTTTGAGGAGCGATTCGAAGGTAAAAACAAACCAACTGATCTGAATTCATCTTTCTGATTTAGTTTAAAAAAAATGTATAGATTTTCTTCCTCTTTTATATTCTATGAATAAGGAATCGATCTACTAATTCTTTGTCCTGTGGTATTCTTTCTTTTGCTGATTATTTGATGGATTCAAGCTCTAATTTGGATACTGTTTGGTTCTTAAGAAAATGAAATGGAAAGTTATATTACCTTTGGTATTAGTTCAGTTGGATCTTGTTTTCGAGATTTTCCTTTAATAGCGATTTGGAGGTAAAAAAGAGTATAAAAAAAAATCCCCTTCTTTCTAAAATTATTGCTATTCTGTAATCAAATCTGCTACCTCGTCGCCTTTTTTTTTTTTTTTAATCCATTTTTTTAGATAATGACTCAAAACATTAGCGTAGACATGAAGTTTTCATGGAAAACATTCGTGATAATTTTTGTTATTATTATTTTTTTGAAATGTTGCTAGATATTTGTTTGGCCAAGGTCTGATTTCCATTGTATTTGGTTTGTGAAGAAAATTGAAAGGGAAATAATAATGAAAACTTTTTGCGTTGTTTGAGTTGAATTTTTCTTTTCTTTTGATTAAAAACATTTGGTACTACTTTACTGAACACTGATTCTTGTGTAAAGATGGATGGAAGAGTCGATGGGTCTTATCCGACTGGAAAAGGAGCGAAGGAAAGGCCGGGACATTTAAATACACGGCAGGAAAATGGCCTGGAGACCCCGACGACAAAGGTAACCCATTGACTTGGTATTTTGGTTTTTTCTATAACTCTGTAATTTAATATGTTTAGTTAGATTTCTTCTTAATCTGACATTAACGATGTCGTTTTTGACTCCTTGTGCCTATGCTGTTTTATACAGTTCGTTACTAAAATAATGGTATGGTAGAGAATAATGATGCTTTGCAAGATAGATTTTATCTGATCTAGTATCTTAGGGAGTTGGATTATAATTGATAGGGGTTTTATAGACTTATGTGATTATGGGATAGTTTAGTTTTAAAATTTCTGATGCACAGTTGATGTGTCAAAAATGTCATTTGATATGTTAGCAAATGTGGAATTGTAAGTTTATATGCTGATTTCATTTGACCTTTTATATATATACATATATATATATATTATATATTTTGTGTTTGTACTAGTAGTCTTAAGTAAAGCTCTTGCTTAATCATCAACCTGACACAACATGATGCGAATAAGTTCTCTTTTGAGTCTGATTGTATGCTTCTTGGGGCTCAAGTTTAGACAAAAAGCATTGCTTTTTAACATCACCTCCTGTGGACCATCGGAGTGTAGTCCAAAAAATGCTTTTGATAAATTTCTTTCGAGTGTTGCTTACAATCAAATCTGAATAATAACAAAAAAATTACGTTTTTCTTTTTCCTTTCAATAGAAAGTGAAATGTAAACAAAGGAGAAGGATCCCGTCAGAAGGAGTATAAGAATCGTCTATGCTAGAGAGAGGGGACAGAGTATGGGTTAGACAAAGAAAGTATGGGTTGAAGCCAGGCCAGAGAGAATTTCAAAAGTGTGTAATTTTTTCACCCAAAATATTCTGTGCTTACCATAATTAACCCTGTATAGAGGGAAAAAGAATTAAGATTGACTTTAGACACCAAGTTTAACTAGGAAACCAAAGAAAGCTAAAATAATTCAAAAGGCTGTTTCAAATTTAGTGACGTAGATAGTTAATAATAAGAGATAAATCAAATTCCTACTTGTCTAATATCTCATATTTGATTGATTTTTCTTTCCTTGAAACTAAGATTGCGGTTAAGTATGGTATTTTACCATGCTTGCAGCACACTTTATTAGAAAATCCGTAATAATTTCAGTAAATTAGTGAGAAGTGTCAGTGATTTATTATATGGGTAATAAGTACTGATTATTTCTACACTAATTGGAGTTTTTTTACTCTTAGAGAAATCACTGCAATCATCAAACTATTAGGCGCTTATATTGTTGCAGTTTGTGCACTTGATTCACTTGAGATTTTAGATTATTGTACATTGTAATGGTTCCTGAATTCTATACAGGTATTCAGACATACAATGATGCCAAGCATTTTGCAATATCTGCAAAGATACCAGAGTTCAGCAACAAGAATAGAACTCTAGTTGTTCAGTATTCTATTAAATTTGAGCAAGATATTGAATGTGGTGGTGGTTATATCAAACTTCTCTCTGCCTATGTCAATCAGAAGAAATTTGGTGGTGATACTCCGTACAGGTCTGTCATTTTATCATCTTGTCTATATTTTGTTGATTCGGACGTCGTGAGAATTCTAAACCGCATAAAACATTGGTCTATTATCTTTTTCGATAAACAGTTATGTGTCTTTGTTTTACATGTACATCTCCTCATGAGAAGTTCAAACCCCATTACCATAGCTAGTGATGACATAATCTTATTGATTATTTATGCTTCTTTTTCCTTTTATGTCATCTTACCGTTTTTTTTAATGACGAATTTTTTGTTTATCTAGTCCTTCATTTCTGTAACATGAGCTTTTAGGGGTTCTGCAGGATGGAAGGCATGTTTTAATTCACTTTTATTCATATAAATAGACTAAAATAGTGCTTTATCTGTTGTATGAGCTCTTGATGTTTTTACTGCATATTAACGCTTGTTTCTTCTAGTTAAATAAGCTTGCAAGAAAATATTGAATTATGAATCATACTTAAAACATCGATCTCCTCTCCCGAACTTATATGAATACAGCTTCACACTTTGGAAGATCTATCTTGTGTATGGTATTGCAAGGTTATACCCTACTAGATCAAATCATTCTGTTGAAGCCCATCCTCTTCATCATAAACGATCTGCTTACCCTGAAATGGCCCAATGGGGACATCCTATTTCATTGGTGCTAATAATTCATTCATGTTTAAGTTTTTGAGTATGAGAAAATGTTCTTGGTCATTTGGCTGAGAAAATGTTCGATTTGCCAATCTATGTCTCCCTTTTAGTTGCGGCTGCCCATGCCTTGAGTGGAAAGCCCTCGCCAATGATGAATCCTCTTTATGCTTGGGTTACTAAAAAACTCCTCTCTTCAGGCCAGTTAAAACCCATCCAGCAGCCAACACCTTCCTACTGCAAGCTGAAACTAGTCAACAGCACATCTCTTATCTTCTAGCCAAGGTGGCTAAACAACTTTGAGTCATTGGTTTTATGGTGAATGGGAGCACCATGGACAGATTTATGATACTCTGGAAAAAATACAGAGGCAAGCAACAAAAGGCACGACCAAGATGGACTTGATCATAACTTCCAGATGGGAAAGCAGCTGTGGTTAATGGGTAACAACTATTGTGGCTCCCATCTTGTGCTGGACAGATTTGGTTCAATGTTGTTGACTATATTATGCCGTTCCCTGTCCTTTTTTTCCCCAGCTTGTGGGGTAATAACTTCACTATAGCATGTCCACTCTATCATTATGGCAATGGTTCTGGTTGCTTCTCACACCATGACGAATGAAGATGATTTCTTTGATGGACGAAATTGATTCGACTGTTTTCTCTGCTACTTTTCCTTTCTCCTTATTCTTGGATCTACTGGAGCTTCCTCTGCCTTCGTCTTCACTTCTGAATTGGAAAGAAAAGCAAAGTTAAGACGGGGGAAAAAGAAGAGAATGAAATATGAATGGGTTTCATTCAAGAATAAGTACACCAGTCTCATTGCCTTGGCAAACTATTGCCTTACCAACTAGCTAATCAAACACTAGATACTCCTGGGGTGGATTATTCCTTGGGTTATTAGCAGCCATTTTCAGCTGTTGTTCCCCTCCGAGGACAGATTCTTACTTGTTACTCCCTCGACTCCACTGCAAACACCACTTACTGGGTTTCCTGTTAGGTTTTTTTTTTTTTATTTTTATTTTTTATTTTTAACCTAAAAAAAGGTTAAAACAAACACACACCCAAACACCCACACCCCCCTATCCCCATGTTTAAAATTTTATTGAGTCATGACCACTTGACAATTTATGAGAGAATTTTGTTGACCATTTGCATTAAATTTTGCAGTCTGATGTTTGGGCCGGATCTTTGTGGCTCACAGAAAAAGAAGCTCCATGTTATACTTTCGTACCAGGGCCAGAATTATCCCATAAAAAAGGATCTTCAATGTGAAACTGACAAATTGACTCATTTCTATACATTTATTCTAAGGCCTGATGCAACGTACAGTGTCTTGGTTGATAACCGAGAAAGAGATTCTGGAAGTATGTATACAGATTGGGATATCCTTCCTCCACGAAAAATAAAGGATGTCAAAGCAAAAAAGGTATGTGTTGTGTTTCAAATAGCAAATCCATTTTATATCTAATATTTAGCTTAGGAGAGATCGTTCAGGGTTTCAACGGCAAAGTTTATATGTTGTTGACTCTCTTATTGACTCACTTTCTCCTTCCAGCCAAAGGACTGGGATGATAAAGAATACATTGATGACCCAAATGATGTTGAACCAGAGGTATCATACTTGGCTCTAATAACTGATTGAAAAAGTCTTCCCGTGTTTTTGAGACTCATACAGTTTGTCTGAATATTGTAGGGATATGATTCAATTCCTGCTGAAATTCCTGATCCAAAGGCCAAAGAGGTTTGTGGTTTACTTTATCATATAACATAGTTTTCCCTCTAGGTATGCTATCTCATCGTTTGTTCAGTTCATTCCACAAGGAGTATGTTTCTGTCCATCTAGTGTACGATGTGGAACCATCAAATAATTTAGTGGATATAATCTGAAACCATCAAATAATTTACTTGATATAATCTGAATTAAACTAAACTTACCGCCTAATTGCTGATCCAAGATCACTTTATATACTTTGATAAATATTCTGATGTGCAAATCATCTGTCACTCTTTTTTCTTGATGATATAATGAAATGAGTGTCGAGAAGCTTTTTTTTCTATTAGTATGGTTTCATTGGATAATAAAATTCCTTGAAGGGATTTTTCCTGCGTGTGACTTCTTTAGATGCTTTTTTGAATAGCCTGATGACTGGGATGATGAAGAAGATGGAATATGGAGGCCGCCAAAGATCCCTAACCCAGCATATAAAGGACCATGGAAGCGCAAGGTGCTTTTAACCTAGGCACTAAAAATTTATAACATTTTCTCTCTCTTGAGTTTCTAATCATATGAACTTATGTATATGACAGAAAATCAAGAACCCCAACTATAAGAGAAAGTGGAAGACTCCATGGATTGATAACCCAGGTAAGTTGGTATACTTTAGCAACTCTGCATGGCTCGATATTATCACTCATTTGGAACCTAAAATTGGCTTTGGGCATTCATCCTGCAAAAGTGAAGGATGAGGGAAAATAAAAGTATATTTGTAAGCTAGTTGAAGATTTTTTTCCTGGAACATATACTCGATGTTGGCAGCCAGTTGGAAAAGAAAAACAGATGTAAATATGCTCTTATATTTATTAGAAAGGGATAGTTTGTGTAACTAATATGGCATTCTAAAGTACCCAAAATGAGCTTTCTAACTGCTATTTATGCTTCATTTGAAAATTGTTTTTGTTTGTGCACGCATGCTAAAGAAGCAAGTATTGATTTATGCAACAATGCATGAATGTATAAATATGTTTGTGGTTTTCTGATGTCAAATATCCACTGAACTGGACCAACGAGCTATTTATCACTTTTCAGTTCTAGTTTGAATACTCGCTTATCCTTGTTCATTTTACATGCAGAGTTTGAAGATGACCCTGACCTTTATGTGCTGAAGCCAATAAAGTACGTGGGCATTGAAGTTTGGCAGGTAGGTTTTATGAAGATTGCCATTATAGATTTTAGCGTCTTGAAAAATACATACCTTGTTTTCTTGCCTTCAAAAAGCCAAAAGATCTTCCTGCTTAAAGAGTTGGTAGCATACTTTGTTGAATTCTGCAGACAGTTAATACGTGCATCGGATTACAAGAAGTTGATTAGTTTCTTTTTCGTTTTGTTTCCATCCTTGCCATACTAAGTTTCTGGGATCTCCCAATGAGAATCAATCCATTTTAATCCAAGCTAAACATTCATGTTTCATGTGCTGATGGTTTATTCTTCTCTGCATGGATCCCCCTTCCCAACTGCCCGCCCAAAATCCTCATTCTATGCAAACTTCATTAAGATCCTAGTCATCTTTAAATTAAAAGAGGAAGAAAAAGGAATGTTCTAGGTCCTGCGAGAGGCGGGGAGAAAGCTTCAGCAGTAGAGGAAGAATAAAAAATGTTTTGTCTCAGTTTTTAAATATTCTAGATCTGTAGCCTCACTAATTGCGTTGCAGGTGAAGGCAGGTTCAATTTTCGACAATATTTTGATCTGTGATGATCCACAATATGCCAAGCAAGTAGTTGAAGAAGTATTTGCCAATAGGGAGGTTGGTTTGTTTGTCCTCTTAACTCGTAAGACCTTATGTTCGTTAAGTTACTACAATAGGCCAACTAGCATGTTCACAATGCACAAACTTCAGGTTGAGAAAGAAGCGTTTGAGGAGGCAGAGAAGGAGAGAAGAGCTCGTGAAGATGAGGTGATTAACTAGAAAGTATCATTACTTATTCAATTTGTGGATCTGTGGTCATAGCTAAGCTGTTATTGATTTGAATTTCATTGATCATGTAGGAGGCTAGAAGGGCACGAGAGGAAGGTGAAAAGAGGAAGCAAGAAAGGGATCGTCGATATGGAGATAGAAGACGCCATAGAAGGGTATTGTATCTGTATCTGTGAATTTATCTCATGCACGCTTCCTTCTAAAGTACAACTTGTGGTCTTTCCTAGTGTCAAGCTATTTTGTTGTTGTTGTTGGTTTTTTTTTATTTTTCCCTGTATAAAAGGTTTGGTAAGTAGATTTATAGCGTTTTTGTTATACAAATCCAATGAGCCAATTGAGGCGTGCACAATTGGTGCTTATTGGGTATGTGAGTTGTCTTTAACGCGTTGAGTCTTTGGTTCAGTTCCCAGGGAATGGTAAAATGCTATCGCTATACAAATCCTAGGTTGTGTGCTTCATAATTGAAATCACACTAATTAGGATCTTCGAACAAAAAAAGTTAGTTAAGAATTTAGGTGGCGCCCATGGGAGTGTGCAGTATACAATTTTCCATGTGATTTACTTTTGAAAACCTGTATGTACAATCTAATCAAAGAACACACTGTTTTGCAGCATGATCCGCGGGACTACTTGGACGATTACCATGTAAGGAAGAACACTTCTACCTCTATTTTGCATCCAATATTCTTTCATTTGTCCTATTTATTCCCAGTGTGTTGTACTCCGTTTTTTTTTTTTTGGGAAAATTTTTTATTCTTGTCATGATCGTCTCTTCTTGTCATACACTTGAAAACCAAGGACATGATGTGTTTTGTTCTATTGTCTCGGCACACAGTATGCTGCATACAACAAACGAACCGAGCTATTCATCACTGAATGGTTCTAAAACAAGTTGAACCCCTTCTTTTAAGTCCAAATTGTAAGGATGTTAGTCTGATCATTTAGCATTTTTAAGAGGATTGCATTAGAAGCTTAAAAAAAATAAATAATTGATTACATAAATAAGCAAGACCTTACCTGTTTACTTTAGATGGACCAATCCCCATTACCACTTGAGCTTGTCTATTTGCCTTCTAATTAGGAGGGAAAAAAAAGTGTATTTCCCATTTTATGCATTTGGTAAAGGAGCTTTCTACGGTAACTACATGTGTTTAAATGTTAAATATAGTCAAAATCACATCAAAATTAAAAAAAAAAAAAAAGTATGCGCGACTGTTGTAATCTGATACATATCTATTATAGGCAGGGTGGTTTTTAATACTTTGCTGAAACTTGTGTTTCCTTTTTCATATGTTTTTATTTCTCCTTGACCTTGCAGGATGAACTATAAAGAATGGAGAAAAGCTATTTCCTTTGACGAATTAAATTGTGCTACAAGGAAGAGGATCCTACAATGCTTGGGAGAGAAAATTTTCCTTATTTTGTTCCGGGGACGTGCCAACTGCATTGCATTATTGTTGTTGTTGTAACGTTATAATCAGACAACTTACTACTATCCCAAAAATGGGTCAACAACTTCATTTCAGATCCACGGCTCCACCAGTATCTGTGTTTTAACTTCACTTGATACTTTTGTCCAACAACAATTATGGCCACGTAATGGATGATTGCCAATTTGGTATTTGGACTTTTTGTTGCCTAATTGAAAGCACAGCAAAATAGACTTTAAATAATGTGTTTGTTCACCTCAAACTTCAGAAGTTTATGTTACACCCTAATTCATGATATATATTTAAGTTGATTAATTTAAAAATGTGTTATTTATAAAAAGTAAGTTTTAAAAAAAAACGTGTATGAAAATTTTTCAATTTAATAGAGTATTATCATGTATGTTACTCTTAGTCTGGCAATATCAACACCTTATTCTGGAAATATCGTCAAATTAGTATGATGAAATTAAAATTCAACATAATTTTATAATGTTTAATAAATAATTATAATAACATAGTAATTATCATATTGATGTTGTATTTTATATTATATAATTACATTGTAGTTATTTTAATCATATTATTTTAAAACATATATAAAATAATCATATTGTTTTAAAACATATATAAAATATTCACAAATTGGAATAGTATTTTAATTATACGAGCATTACTTATATATTACATCTATAAAGTTCAGGCAATTGTGCTAAAACCCTTCAAAATGTAACAAGAAAAGAGTCATTTAAACATGTTTGGGAGAGACGCTTGTCACCTAATTTTTTTTTTTTAAAGGGTTGTCACCTAAAATTCTTTCTGCACAGCTTAGCTATTTTTCGATTTTTTTACTTCCATTACCGATTGCATCGTTTCTCTTTGTGAAAGTTGAGTTGGAATCAAGCTGGATCGCAAGTCAATAATTTAAATATGAGAGGAGCCACATGCTCTTTAGTACTTACAAATTGAAGAAATATAGTATTTGCATACACACACAACAACTATTAAATTATGTTTTAAAAAATGAACAAAAGAACTGATCAAATGATGAGGATTCTTGCTTATATCAAAATGGATATAAACCAATGTCAAAAAAAAAAATAACTATATAAACCCCTTCATTGATTGTGATTGCAATAAATTGGCAAACTTTCATTTCTTTAGTGTCATCACAAGGTAGGTTGCCGTGACATATGGCATTTATTTTGTTAAATGAATAGCTTAAACGAGGAAAAGACGAAATGAAAGTGAATAGAAAAGTTAACACATCAAGGCATTAAAAATGACAATAAATCTCCTTAAAGAAAATAACCAAAAAAAAAAAACTCTGATTAAGCTGGGTATGCAAAATCATCTGATGGGAAATGAGTTTCCTACACATGAAAACAAATGGACCAAGAATAGGTGATATAAAAAAAACAAAAGGAAAGAGTAAGTAAAAGGGCAATAATTGTTCTTGCAAAATCCATAAATCATTTTCAGGAAATAAAAATCCATCGAAAAAAAGGGGTCGGTGATGATGCAAAGCGTGCTCGTGGGCTCATGTCACAGAACCGTGAGGTGAGTAATCATTTATATTTATTTACTAAAATGAAGCCGTTGAGGAGCAACGGGAGAGACAGGCAGAGAGGAAAGAGAGGAAATAAGAAGCAACATGGTTGATGTCAGCGATGTCTAACAATATTATCAATAAATTTTTGTATTTACATAAAAATACGTTATTATTATGTAAATATAGTATTTTTGGCTGCCGGTGATGTTACCAATATTGGTTATGTTTGGTAAAGTTGTCAATAAATTTTGTATTTATATAAAAAGATGAAATTTCTATGTAAATATTATATTTTTCAACTGCCAACAATATATATTTTTGTACTTGCCGTAGAAAAAGTCTCTAGTGTTACTGTTCTTTGATGATGTTGTCGTTAATTTTTGTATTTTTTATATAGATACGGTATTTTTCAACCGCTAGTGTCATGACCTCATTAGTAAATTTCTAGATTTATTAAAAAATATTATATTTTTCCTCCGCCGACAACATCGGTGATGTTCCTTATTGTCGATGATGTCCAACAACATTGCCTATAAATTTTTGTGTTTACTGGGAAATAATGTATTTCCAAAGGAATATATTTCCCACCGTCGAGGGAGGAGAGAGGGTTGTGGAGAGAAGAAATAAATGATGATATTTTAGAGTTTTTCTTTTCTCATTTTTTTATGAAATGAACCTCTATTTCTCATGATATATTATTTATTAAATATTTTGAAAAAATATGACATAATTTACTAATTTAAACACTAAATATGCTATCTGCCTCATTCTCTGTTTTTTTATTATATTTAAATTATGCAACACCTTGGCAAGGTAAGTATTAAAATACCATAACAAGAACCTTTCCCTTGAAGCAACGCTAAGTGTATCATACGCTCTATCATTGCTAAATATATGGGAGAAGAAGCCAAATATCAAATTTAGGCTAAGAATTTGTAAATTATATCATACGTTTTTAAAACACGTAATAAATAGCATGTCATGAGAAAGCAGGATTTATCTCATGAAAATTGAGAATAAAAACCCCCCAAAATACCCTAATTTCTTTCTCTTCCCTACCTTTCCCTTGCCAGCATTGGTGGCAGCAAGAAATTACAGTATGTTCACAAAAATATAATATTTCCCAATTATGTCCGAACATCACCAGCACCAGCAATATCGTAGCCAGCTGTGAAATATATTATTTCCCAAAAATCAGAAAAATTTACCAATGACGTCATTACACCATTGGTGGCTAGGAACTAATGCATTTTTATGTAAATACAAAATTTACCAACAATGTCTCCAGACATCACCAGCATCGGTGACGTTCTCGACGACAGGGAACTACAATATTCCTTAAAAATATAGCATTTTCACAAAATTACAAAAATTTACTAGTGACATCACTAGACCACCAATGACGGGAAATATAGTATTTATATAAAAATACCATATTTTTATGTATTTAAAAAAAATCTCTCAATGACATTGTTGGATAGCATCGGCACTAAAGACGTCGTTGATGGCCAAGAATACAATATTTCCTTGAAAATACAATATTTTTTGAATAATACAAAATATAACAATGTCATCAGATTATTGGCAGCTAGGAAATATAGTAGTAACTTGCAAATACAAAAAATTTACCGCCAATACCACTAGTACTAGTGATGTCACCAGCAGTCGGAAAATATAATATTTTCTTGAAAATACATTATCTCCCAAAAAAATATAAAAATTTACTAATATTAATGTACCACCAGCGACCGAAAAATATATTATTTACATGAAGATATCATATTTTCATGTAAATATAGAAATTTCTAGATGAAGTCGCCAGACATCACTAGTACTAGAGACATCGCCTGTAACCTAAAAATACCGTATTTTGCTATAAATGTGTCATTTTTTACATGAACAAATTAAATATTACACAAAAAATAGATTATATATATAAAGGAAAAACAAAACACTCACCACTGTGTTCAGATGATGGCAATCCACAAAAGACAAAATTGTTAGCAATAAATAGAAAGATGATTCCAAAAGATAGAAACAAATGGCCATCAATGTGATTTTTGATGACTCCTTATTAGCTAAGTTAATCATCCCTTACAGTACAAGATTTATCCGTTAAGTAAAGAACTTGCATGAAAGCCCATAGTACAATAGTTCCCTTGATTTAAGCTAACATGTTTGTGCATGTACTTGGTGTAATTTATGAGACAAAAATCTCACTCACCAAAGCTTGTAGATGGCACCACTAATAAGCACTTTTAATCCAAAATTTTCTCCAAGTAAGCAAGGGTTAAAGCTGTGAACAAACAAGTGAACAAACAAAATACCTCATTTTTGCTTCATTTTCTCTCCATTCCCACTCCAAAATTCGTGCACCCTAGGTAGGATTTCCCCAAAATTTTTCCTTCCATTTCCCTCTCTAGAAGTCAACTCACACCAAGTCATCCTCCAAGATGTTTTCTTCCATTAACTCACCATAAAGACCCTAGCTCCAAGATAAGAAGAAGAAGGAGAAAGGAGGAAGTTTAGAGTACTTTTATCAAGGGTAAAATTCCAACCTTTTTCTCTTTATGTACTTAGATGATACAAGATTAGGCTTTCATATAGTAAAGTTTGTTTTTGTTGTGTTTAGTGCCCTAAAAGCTGTGACATTGTATATATTGTTAATAAATAAATAAAGTGACATTTATTATTATTTTGGTTGCTTATATGTATTATAAATACTTTTATAAACATTAAGTAAATTCCATGATTATTTATGTGACTATAAATTTAGCATATAAATGTTATATGCTTAGGGATAAGATTTATAGATAATAATCTAAATAGTCCGTAATAATTAATTAAAGTTTGGGATCTTTAATTAAATATTACAAGTACGATCCAATCTAATTTAGAATGAAATAGTCATTATCCGTACTATTAATGTAAAGACATTAGATTGGAGGTATTTTATATAATGAGATTATATAGGACTGGACCAGATAACTTATGAATCTCTAATAATCATCCGTTAGAAATAAAGTATTCAAATTTATCATTATGATGATCACATATTTGACTGTCTTAATCCTGAGTATTTATTAGACTCCTGTTTATGACATTATGTTTTTTGATTTGCTTAGTAAGACTTATTTTAGCACAGATCAAAACTTAACATTTTGAAAACATAATGTAATAAATAGCTGGGAATAATATTATACAGATATGGAATCTATTCCTTCCCTATAGAAGTTGGAAAAATAGTTCTCTTAAGTGATAATTCTAGGTTTGAACAGTAAAGCGCTAGCTTATAATAAGATTATGAATTAATTGTTCAATAAAGGATTATTGGAACTTAAGGATAAAGATATAATAAGAGAGGTAAACGAAAATTGAACCTAGCTCTTATTATGAACTATTTATGGAGGACTGACTTATATATAATTATTATATCAATAGACTACTTGTTTATTTTCTTTGAGTAATTTCACCATAATCTGAAGAGATCAGTTTCAGGTTTTTAATGGAAAAACACTCAAACCAATAAATTTGGCACGTTAATTAAAGAGTTTAATTAATTTTTAAATTTATTGGAGCTTGGGTTATAGGTCCATAAGTTTCCAATACCACATCTGTAACACTATATTGGATTTATGCATAGAATAAATTATACATATTTAGTTTGAAATTATTAAATTCTGAATTAATTATTTCACACTTGAATTATTAATGTGACACAGAAAAATATTCTCTGTGATACATAATATAATGTAATAAATGTTGTCACATTTAACTGAACATTAGTTAATTAATTAATTGATTATTTTTAAAATCTATTCTTAAATAAATGTGATTTATTTTTAAATTTAGATTTAGAAATATATATATATATATATTAATATAAATAACAAAAACAAACAAACGTGAACCGTGAAGTTCATGTTATATATATATATATATTAAAAAAAAACATGAACCGTGAAGTTCATGTTTAATATATATACATATATATATATATATATATATATATATTAAAAATTAAAAAAAGGAAGGAAAACGTGAATATTTACATTTATGTGTATGTAAAAGTCAAAAGAATCACATAACGTGATTCGGTTAATAATAAAATAAAAAAGGGAAAGGAAAAAGGTTAGAATCATGCAATATATATCATTTCCCTATATATTTGATATGGTGGTTATTTTAAATTGAAAATCAATTGAAAAATTACTAATGGCCCAGATATAAAAAGGGAGAGATAACAGTTATCTCAAGAGTTTTTTTATTCATGTAACTTTTGCAAAATACTCAGAGAGAAAAACTGAGAGTTTTTGTCTTAAGAAAAGGTCAGCTATCTCATGTGTTGAGCACATAGCAGATTCAAAAAAATGTGAGGAAAATTCATTCTTATAGTTTGACACCCACTAGTCTTTCTATTGGTATGAAGGCTTGGATTGAAAAATTATAGTGTCAAATAGGAAAGTTAGGATACCCTGATAATCTTCAAAAGGTTAGTAAAATTCCTAAAGCTTTCTATTATTAATTAAAATTATATATCTATTCCCGATGAGCAAAGTTTTTAGAAAATTTTTGTTTGTCAACGATCCGTTGCTTCCGCTACGTTTCATATTTTAATTCCAACAAATGGCATCAGAGTGAGTTATAGCATATATAATTTTAATTAACATGATTTTATTTTGATAATATCGTGTTTTTTGATGCATGTTTGTGGGCATTTTGCATCTTTATAATTTTTATTCATGTGATGAATGGTTATTTAATGAATGGATTTTTGATCGTTAATTATGTGTTCGTTTTGGATTGATAATTTTATTTTCAGTTTGATTAGATCAATCTGTGTAAGCCCATAAAAGGGGCATAGGCTTTTTGTTATTTGTTATTGTTATTTTTTTATGTGTGTGTGTGTATATATATATATATATGTATTTTTTTTCTCTTCTTCACCTGCTACACGTGGAGCGATGAAGAAAAAGAAGTCCATTTGATCTTTTGGCCCAGTTGAGAACTTTAGGCCTATCAAATTTCAAAGGTAACCCAGTAGATTGCTGCACAGTAAACCACCTGATGAAGATTGTAATTTTGGAGCAGGGAATAATGTATAAATTACAAGAAGGCCTTTGTAATTTTTTTTTCTCTTTTATTTTTTATGGGTTGTAATTTTAATTATCCAAAAAGGACCAAGTAAAAAATCCATTGTTTATTTTCATGTTTTATTTTCATGTGATAATTGTGATAACATGTTCATGCATTACAACATTTTATCTAGGAAAGTGCCCATTTATCGTTATTGTAACATGACATGCATACAATTGCATATTATTTTTTTATAAAGGTGTTTATAAAATGATTTAATATGTGTTAGTATTAATTTAATGAGATTAAATTAATTGGGTTAGTTTTATAGAATCTTAATTTATTAATCAACCAAATAATATGAATTTAGTTTTAATAGTTAAGACTTGGTAAAATTCATATTAATTCTAAGTTATCTAATTTTGAATTGTTTAATATTGGGTAACTTAGATAATTCATAATAAATTTAGATTTTTAGAAAATCTGATAATTTATTTAAATGTAAATAAAATAGGATTCTATTAACACATAATATAACCTAGTAATTAAAATTGTTTTTATTTACTAAAGTTATGAAACATATGATGTTTTATAAGATAAAAAACATTTTTTAAAACAATGAGTGGGAGAAGGTAATATAACAATATAACCTACAGTCTCCATTATTAGTACAACACCGTGAAATTTAGGTGGTGCCTCACGATGCTTTGATTTCGTCTTCCCTACAGAGGGTGTCCATTTAAATCAATAACAAGGTTGGCTTCTAAGAGATAGGATTCTACAATGCATTTCAAATTTGACCTATCCTACGACGACAATTTTGAGTTAAGTTGTTAAAATCTAAAATAGTAGATCACACTCATAAAGATATAATTAAATTGTTAATTATATCTTCATCAAATATAAACGGTCATTAATAAATATAGAAAATATGAGATATTTTGAATATATTTATTAATTGAGAATGTCTCAATTCAATTCATAAATAATTTGACATATCCTACGATGGTACTTTATTTATTAAAATTAAAAAATCATGAAATTAGTAAAATATTATTTTGTGTTTTTCCATATGCATCATGCATCACGCTTACTATTCCACAACATATATTTATGATGTTTATGCAACCATTTAATTTATGGTATTTTAATTTGTTTATTACAGCAACAATGTCTAATCTAATCATCGCTATTCTCTCAAATGAAAAATTAACCGGAGATAATTTTGTTAAATAGAAGAGTAACATGAACATTGTACTAATCTGCGAAAATTACAAGTTTATCCTGATGGAGGAATATCCTCCATTGCTTGCTACCAATGCTCCTCGTAACGTACGAGAAGCATATGATCATTGGATCCAGGCAAACAACAAGGCCCGCTGCTTTCTTTTGGCTGGCATGTCTGACGTGTTTAGGATGAAGCATGAAAGCATGGAGACTGCTTATGAGATAATCCAGTCTCTACAAGACATGTTTGGTAAACCTTCTGAAAAGGCATGCCACGAAGCCGTTAAGGCGGTAATGAATGCCAAAATGAAGGCAGGGATTTCGATCAAAGAACATGTTCTTAACATGGTTAACTATTTCCATGAGGCCGAGGTGAACGTGGCTATGATAGATGATGTAACGACCCGAAATTTTAATGCACTGAAAATGCATTAAATTAAGGATTAAATTGAGATGAAAGTGCTAATTAAGGAAGAATATCGTATAATAACATGAAAATTATACGATATTGGAATAATACAGTGTAAGGGAAATACACTGATGAAATTATGCAGTATGAAAATTACACTGTAAAAGTAATGCAGTGTAAGAATTAGACTGCTGTAAAGTCACACAGTACAGAATTGGACTGTGTAAAAAGTGTTTTTCACACTTTTTCATATAAAAGCAAAAAAGAGAAAAAAAAAGAAGAAAAAAAAAAGGGAAAATCAGGATAAATCTCGAGACTTTCTCTTTCTAGATTTTCTCTCTCTACTTTCTCTCTCCTCACAAAAGTGAAGTTGAGATTTAGAGCTCCGTTTTCGACACCTCCCACACCGTTGGAAAGATCTCGACGAGCTGAGCTCAACGGTGTGCCGAGCAGCCCAAAAGGACGTCGGAGGAAGGCCCACGCGCCGCCCAAAGTGGCGATGGAAGCCAAATTTCCCGAGCTGATATCTTCGCCGTCCGACCATCAATCGAGGTGATTTTGGTCTCTATGGACTTAGGGTGAAGAGAGGAGCAAGATGGTACTAAGTTCCCAGCTCAATTCTAGCTAGAACGGCCTCGACGGAGTAGCTCCGTCGCCGCCGTGGCACCACCGCGGGAACCGCCGTTTCCTGCGGCAGTGAGGTGCACCGCCGGTTCCAACAGCTTCAAAGGGGGCCGGCCATCAAAACCCCTCAAGCAATTGCATGATTCAACCGCCCCTTGCCGGAGTTCCACTACTCCGCCACCGGCCGCCGTGAGCAACGGCGATCTTGCCCGTCGTGCCGCTTTTGTGCCAAATTGATGGCACGGTTATGCTCAGAGGCTCACGGGGAAGCTATTGGAGCTTCCAATTTCACGAAACCACCACGGGAAGGCGGAGAACGGCCTCCACCTTGAAGCGCCACCGTGGTGGAGGTGGGACGGCCGTCCCACGCAGCGTCGAGCAACCCCACTATGGGGGAAATGCTCAGAGGGTCACGGGGAATGTTTTCCCCAGCCCAATTTCTAGGTATCATCGCCGGAAAATGGTGATCGGAACCACCGATTGTGGCCGAGGAAGTCGTGCCCGATTCTTGTATATGGAGGCCGAATTTCATGAAATTGACCCCACCAATGGACTCAGGCGGGTCGATTTAAGGGGGGTAGGCTCAAGCCCAGCCACCATCGAGGGCAGTTGACGGCGGTCAACCGCCGATCAACGACAGTCAACGCCGGTCAACGGCCGGCCAAGGCTCGTTTTGGGATTTTGTGATCCGGACCTCCGATCGATGATCCGAGACCGCCTCTCAACTCGCTTTGATGCTCTAAATGCAACGGTGTCCTCCGTTCGTGCTAATTCCACTCCGATGAAAATTGTCCCGTACCGACTGCACACGGATCGAGGCGATTCAAACAGCAGTATCGGAGTCCAGAATGACATGTTAAAGAATGTAGGATCTCTAGAAAGCACTCCTAGCCATGTATGGTAGCTCGAGGAGCGCTACAGAGGATGCTTCATATATTGTGGAGACAACGAGGTACAACTGGGCCTGCGTAGCTCGGAGTCCAAGTAAGTGACAGTCTCGCTTACATTTTGTACTGTATTAAATGCATTGTGATAGATGCTCAGTTTTAAGGATTTTAAGCTCAGTTAAGGAAAGAATGAAGGAAAATGACACCCAGGGCAAAATGATCATTTTATGAAAAATGACTAAAACGGACCCGAAACGTCCGATGTCGGGAAACGTTTCTTAGTTATGATTTTTCATGTTATGTATGTCATGGAATGTTAAAGTTAAGTTATGAGTTTGGTTAAGTCACGAAATAGACGAAAAACCCGTCAAGGGCAAAATCGTCATTTTTACGAAAATGGCTAGAACGGAGCCGGACACTCCGATTTAGCATAACGTTATTAGATGAAAAATGTTTCGTAATATGTTGAGTAACGTGACCGTCATGTGTGACGAGAGATTTAACACGGGATGCTTAAGTAAACGTGAGGTAACCCGATAGGTTACAAAACTAAGGAAAGGAAAGGGGTAAACCGACAGTTTACCGAATTATGAAAAAGGGGATGAATGTTTAATGTTTACATTTTATTATCAATCGAGTGGATTGATAATAA